>PVKU01008111.1:0-77647 GCA_004027475.1 Anoura caudifer | reverse complement strand
AAAAAAAAAAAAAAAAAAAAAAAAAAAAAAAAAAAAAAAAAAAAAAAAAAAAAAAAAAAAAAAAAAAAAAAAAAAAAAAAAAAAAAAAAAAAAAAAAAAAAAAAAAAAAAAAAAAAAAAAAAAAAAAAAAAAAAAAAAAAAAAAAAAAAAAAAAAAAAAAGGCCCAAATGAAAGAACAGATCAAAGCTCCAGAAAAAAAAATACAACTAAGTGATGAAGAGATAGCCAGCCTATCAGATGCACAGTTCAAAACACTGGTCATCAGAACTGAGGAAGCTCAGTCACAAAATGAAGGAACAAATGAAGGCTACCCGAAGTGAAATAAAGCAAAATATACAGAGAACCAAGAGCAACAGGAAGGAAACCAGGACCAAAATCAATGGTTTGGATCAGAAGGAAGAAAGAAACATTCAACCACAATAGAATGAAAAAAACAAGAATTCAAAAAAATGAAGACAGGCTTAGGAAGCTCCAGGACATCTTTAAATGTCCCAACATCCGAATCATAAGGGTGCCAGAAGGAGAAGGGCAATGGTAAGAAATTGAAAACTTATTTGAAAAAATAATGAAGGAGAATTTCCCCAATCTGGCAAAGGAAATAGACTTCCAGGAAGTCCAGGCAGCTCAGAGGGTCCCAAAGAAGTTGGACCCAAGGAGGAACACACCAAGTCATATCATAATTACATTAGCCAAGATTAAAATGAAGGAGGGAATCCTAGAAGCAGCAATAGATAAGGAGACAGTTACCTACAAAGGAGTTCCCATCAGACTGTCAGCTGATTTCTCAAAAGAGACCTTACAGGCAAGAAGGGGCTGGAAAGAAGTATTCAAAGTCATGAAAAGCAAGGACCTACATCCAAGATGACTCTATCCAGCAAAGCTGTCATTTAGAATGGAAGGGAAGATAAAGTGCTTCTCAGATAAGGTCAAGTTAAAGGAGTTCATCATCAACAAGTCCTTATTATATGAAATGTTAGAGGGACTTATCTAAGGAAAAGAAGATAAAAAATATGAACAGTAAAATGACAACAAACTCATAGTTATTGACAACCAAACCTAACACAAAAACAAACTAAGCAAACAGCTAGAACAGGAACATAATCACAGAAATGGAGATCACATGGAGGGTTATCGGTGTCGAAGTGGGAGGGGGAGAGAGGGGGAAAGGTACAGAGAATAAGTAGCATAAATGGTAGGTAGAAAATAGACAAGAGGAGGTTAAGAATAGTATAGGAAATGTAGAAGCCAAAGAACTTATATGTATGACCCATGGACATAAACTAAAGGGGGGGGAATGTGGGTGGGAGGGGGTGTGCAGGGGGGAGGGGAATAAAAGGGGAATGAGATGACTGTAATAGCTTAATCAATAAAATATATTTTTCAAAAAGCAATTATTTAGCACCATTCTGCACTAGGCATCTTCTTAGATGAAAACATAAACTGGAGTGATTTCATCTGCCTTCCAAGGTCCCACCAGTTTGCTCTTTCATTCCTGCCCCAATGTCAAGGTTGCAAGGAAATGAAACGGGCTTAGAATTATGTGATCCAAGACTTGGAGCTGATCTTAGTGGGTGCATACAGACAGTCCTCGACTTACTTTTTCAACTTTACAATTGTGTGAAAGTGATACACATTTAGTGGAAACCATACTTCGATTTTAGATTTTGATCCTGTCCAAGGCAGGTGCTATGTGATCAGATACTCACAGGATGCTGGACAGCGGCAGCCTTCTTTGGGGCTGCTTCCGCCCTAAGTTTGATTTTCCTTATAGTTCAAAAATAGTTGCTAACATTTTTTTTTAGCACCGCATGCCTTTATTTTCTGTCCAACAGTAAAGAGAATCTTTGGTTCAACATTTGTGTTATTATCTAATATTTACCATTAATAAAATATTATCAAATGTTTTACTAGTATTTGGACTGGCTTCAGTTATGCATTCATTTCTAATTGATCTCTGTGGTCAGAGGGAAGGAACACACTACTCGGCTTAGCTCAGTTTTTATATGTCCTGAGAGACAAAGAAATAAAGTCACTTTTTTAAGATCCCAAAGCTAACTCTCTACTAGGACTTCAAGTGTGTGTGTGTGCGCGCTCGTGCATGTGCGTGTGTGTGTGTGTGTGTGTGTGTGTGTGTGTTTGACACACCCCATGCTGGGAATTATTTGTAAATGTAATGCACTCTTTTCTTCATTCACCAATAAAGAAGTTTAACTATTTGTATCTAGTCTACACAGTCATCTCACTAATTCCACCCATGGCTTTTCCATTGACCGGATCTGTGATCCTCAGGCAAGTCCTACAACCTGTGCTAGCCTCGGTTTTCTCATCTCTAAAGTAAGAAGAGGACTGTTTGCACTGCATCAGGCCAAAAGCATTAATGGCCACAGACACACTTGTGAATTTCAAAGGGTTACACAAATATGAGTATGCAACATTATTGTTATTAGTGGCGGTATCAGTTTTTACCGACTATTAGCTCCTATGACCACGATGGTCACTGGTAATCACCAACCTCCTTGGCCTCAAACTCCGTGAAGACACAGACTGACCTGTCCTGGGTAATGATTTCTGACCCCAGAGCACAGCTCTGGCCACATGGTATAGTGCTTAAGAATCATTTGTTGAAGGAATGATTTAATCCACATTCATTAGCCTGAGATTTAGAAAGCTGGAGCCTTTATCCCATATAACCTTGGGCAAGTCATTCAAACACAATGTGCTTCTCAGTTTTCATCTAGAAATAGGGGATAATAGTAAAGGATACTAGTTTAACAAAAACATACACGTAAAGCTCCTAGAAGTGTGGCTAACACACAGGAAGCACGCAGAAAATTGACTATGCTTGTTTATGGCATGCTGCTCATTTTACACGTGTAGAACTGTTCTAAGTCAAGAAGGACAATCAAGTCAAGAGTCCCCAAGTGCTTGCTGCCTTGCTGGCCCAGTGCTGGCCATGGGGTCTGCACAGATAGAAGACTCACATTCTGCCTTGAGAAAACCCTCACCGGTGGGCCACTGGGGACCAAGCTGTCCTGGATTCCCCTCTGTCCTGTGAGCACCAATTTTAAATTCCACACAAGGGTGTTTTTCTCTGTTTCAAAAGATAGCTGGGCTTTCAGGTGTTGAGATGAGTCGAAACTCAAACATTTGGTGAGGGAATGGAGGGAGTCTTTATAAATAGAAAATAAGTAGGAAGAGATTTTATTGAGGGAATAAAAAAAGCTCCTGGACAGCCTTCAAAATAGGGCAATTTCATAGAAATATCCCAGTTTGAAATGGCTTATTTAAAATGACTTGCCCCTAATTTGGAAGGTTTTTATCCATTGTGGTGAACAGAATCTAAAGAAGATTCCCAATGGCCTCTTTTTGCTTTCACTGGACCCAGAAGCTCAAAGTTTCTATTTTCTATCCTATCCAGAGGCAAAGAAAGTAAGTAGAGTATTGCACAGACACATAAGCAATCATGAAATCATTTGGGGGCATTATTTTATCTAGATTATTCTAGAAATAAAAATTTCTTAGGGAGAAATGACTAAAAACATAAGTGTTTTAAAAATAAACATGGAAGAAAGGAAATACAGAACTTACAGTTCATTTAAGTTCAGCTGCATAGCTAAGATAGTTTCTAGTACCTGGCTTACGTATCCGAAATGTGGAGGATTTGCTGAATTCCTACTTAATTATAAACTCCCATAAAAGGGGAGCCAAGAGAGAATAGATACGTGATTTTCCCTGGAAGCAATTCCAAGCTAGAAGTGGGCCCCTGTCTATAAAAGGACATCATTCCCTGCCGACCTTCTCAAGGTGCCACTTCCTGGCTCATTATGTTCCTTATTGCGTTGGTTTAAAAAGAAATCCTTAGGCTTTCTTGGGGAACGCAGTTATGTGGCTATGTATAGTCAATCCGTTGTAACATACCCACTTCCTACATCGTTCTGAGTTTTTCTTCAATACTATACCAAAGACCTTCTTACATCTTCACCTCATTTACTGTAGGTTATTGTTGTGTCTGAGGTTCAAGGAGCCAACCAAGAAAACTGTTATCTAGTCCTTCTCAGAACATCAATTTTGAATTGTGGCTGAATCCTCCAAGTCTATGGCTTTTGCAGTCATGTCTCCCCAGTCCCTGTGGTTCCTATTAGACAAGTACTACGATTATTTTTACGTGGGACTACTTAGGCTTGGATGCCATGAGGGACAATGGGAAAAAATTTTAAGGAGAAAAAAGTTATTTTTGAGGTGTCTATTTTTTTTAATGATAAGTTCATAGCACGTTTTCAGGCAAATGGAAGAAGTTCCACTTTGGCAACATAGACCGGAGACATCATGGGTACAGTCCGGCCGTGATGCTGGGGTGCCAATTTCCCTTTTCCAAATCCAGGATGCAAACACTATGGAATCGCCAATCTCTCTTTTCCAGGGGATGCTACAGGTGTGGCTCCTTCGAGTGTTTGCCGTGGCGGCAGTAACAACCCGGATGGCAGCCGGGGAAACAGCAAGCCACTGCGAGGGGCAGAGAGTGTGTTGGTCTGAAGTGACGGAAAACATCAAACCCAATGGAAACCCCTTAGTTGATATTATGCCAAAGAAATCCTGTCACTTCCACTTTATCTTGCTGCACGTCGTCCTTAAGTCCAGGCTTTGAGGAGACTTTCACATAGTCAGACTATTCAGACTGGTCCAGATATCAAATTCCAAGGCCTGGGTAACTGTCCCCCTGCGAGTAAGTGCTCCCCCATCCTGTAATCCCATATCATAGTCTGCTCACCTCGTTCGCCATCCTCAAGACCCACTTCCACCTGTGTTCTTCCATTTCTGCAAGAACATATTAGCTTGTGCCTCCTCAAAGTGTTCCAAGTAAAGTGACAGTGCCCACTTGCCAGAGTCTAAGGATGGTGCTTGTTAATGTTACTACTATTACTTTAAAAGTAAAGAAAATTGAGCTTTAAGAGGCCAAAGGACTTGCTCAGAATAGTACAAATAATTAAGAGAACCGTGGGATGAAATCTAGGTTCCAAAGCTCCAAATACATGCTCTTTCTTGCAAACAACCAATTAACTTCACATCAGCCCAGTGGCACGGAACCAGAGGGGTCATTCACTACAAACAGAAACTTCTACCACATAAGTAAGTCAAAGCCAAGTTAAAACAGACTTTGATTCATTTACTGTTTCAGATGATGAGAGACAATGTGCCCCTTTGAAGACAAACATGCTAGTGATTCTTTTGAAATATTTGATATCTCTGAAGCCTTGAACTCACAACATCACTGGGAGTAAAGGAGGGCAAGACTTAACACTTTTACTACTCAGCTGGGGAACACACAGTTCGGAGAGTTTGACTGTTTGGCCAGACTCTTACAACTTTCCGTGGTGGGGTTGCCGTTGTAACCCAGTCACTTCTGCTCCAAAGCTCATGCTCTGCCTACTAATCCTCTCTGAGTATTTTAACTTTATTCAACAATTTGTTACTCTGCCTTCTTCAGGTTTAACTATTACTGATTACCATTCTCAGTTTCCTCTATTTTCTTCTCACATCCTGTTCATAGTGGGTTACTATGGAGACATGACATAGTATTGGTCTCTCTGTGGGATAGTGACCTGGCATATTTAAAAATGTTCTGTGTTTCTTAGCAACTCGACCAATATTATCCATCTTTGCCTCCATGATCTGTTCTTTTGCTGCAGCACATGAAACCTGGATGATGGGTGAGCTTCTGGGGATGGCGATGGAATTTTTAGAGAGGAAGTGAGCATAACATGCCTCAAATACAGACCCCATTCCATCAACTGCCTGAGTGATGGGGAAACTGGAGGTGAGTAACTAGAAACGGGGCATCTTACGTGATTGGGCACAGGTGCGCACTTGTTGGCCTTCCTTGCTTAGTCCTACGTTGGAAGCAGGGACAGAAGTTAGGAAAGCTGCTAGTTGTTAATCAAGTCCTGGCCATTTGAGGCCAAGGACATTATTGTTTAGCATCCTGGACTGTCACTAGAGAGAGCAGTTTGGCTTCCTGCAAGTCTGACTGACACCAGGCTGACTTTCCAGGTAGCTGATCGTAGAGGAGAGGTTGGTTTCCTAGGCAGGTTGCTACAAGATGCGGGACAGAGTTCTATTTTTATATATGGACTGACCGTTGTCTGTTTGTATAGTCAGTCTCTCAACATGTTTGTCTACTCAAACGTCTTGAAACCAAAGAAAAGGACTTGCCTGTGTACACCCAGTACCTAACAGTGGCAGATAAAGGAGGGTGGAGGGTGGAGAGAAGGAAAGACAGAAGAAAGGGAGGGGGAAAGACAAAGGGAAAGAAGAGTGAGCATAATAAGGGAGCGTTTCTGCAGAGGGGATCGCATGAGCGGCAGGATGGAAACTGAATTAGATGCGAATACACATCGGAGGGAAACCGTGAGTGAGTTGGCATCACAGGGAGCAATGATTCCGTAGGTGAATACTGTTGAACCCAGCTGCTTTATAGTGACTCTCGATGGGCCTCACGCAGCGGCGAAGCTCAGGAGTGAAGACAAATAAGGTGGTCACACAGCGAGGGGCAAAGGTGACACGGAAAATGCTGGCTCTAATGGATCTCAGTTGCTTTAAAATGCGATTGTAGTTATAAAACAACTTGTTTCAAAACACACTGTGGCCTTAGTGAGCTTCAGGGAAGTAATCTAATACACTGCAGTGCCTCTCTTGAGACTTTCATTAGTTCTCTGAAAGCCTCAGGTTTTATAAACCTGAAAAGATGATCCCCTTGCTGGGTGGGACTCGGGGCCAAATTTCCTGAAGACAGTGTGTCTAAATGGAATCCTTTTCTGAACCTTTTTTCCAAAACGTGTTTTGGGGGCGGCAGATGGGGTGGAGTGGGGGACCGGTTATCAGCTAATTCATCCCCAGCAAGGCTCTCAGGTCAATTGATGTTGGAAGCTCCCTGCCTCTCTCTCCCCTCAGAAGTGGATGGTGATGGCATTACCACACAGAAGGCTCAGAATCTTGCCATTAAAAAGATTAATTAAGGTTTAAAAATATGCATTGTTTCCAAAATTTAACTAACCACAGAATTCTGTTTCTGTAAAACACCTAGTTTTGTGAAATCTACTTGGTGATTGCTGCTTTAAATTTTGATTTTCACGGGTGCCAAAATTCCACGGAGAAGACAACATCAAAATGTCTATTTGTCTAAATACTTGCTTACCGTAGTGCCTTTTTTTCTGTGTTATAATTTGATCCTCAAATTTCCAGTGAGACAGATCATGTTGCCCATTTTATGGTTGAGAAAACTGAGACCCAGAGTGGTCCATCTGCCTAAAAACAAACAAATGCATGAGGAATTGAGTGCATCAGTGGGCTGGCCACTTACTCTTTGCTTGGAGATTTCTCCAGTTTTACGATTTTATTGATGTTTATATGTGTGCATGTGCACATACATTTATTTATGGATACAGCCCCCAGGCCCTATCCAAGAGCTAGAAAATCAGAATCTCTCAAGGTGGGGGCTGAGAAGACCCTCCCAGGATTTCAATGCCCACTGAGTTTGCAAACTGTTGGTAAGACATGAAGACTCATGGAAAGGTTTTATCAAAGGAATGATATTGTTAGACAAGTTCCCACACTCGCCATCATAAAATGCTGTGATCTGCTGGACATAACTGAATCCTAACCTACTTACATTTCCACCAGTGGTAGCATATTAGTTTCTGAATCCTACCCCTAACCAGCACAGAGCTGGACTCTGGAGACATACTCAAAGTGGCGTCATTGGTTGATGTATTAATGTTCCCTTCTAAGGGCAGGCTCTATACAGGACAGACTCTATGGATGGTGTGCCTGTGGACCCCTTTGCAACTGGGCATCTTCCCATTTGTTCAGGGTCATCCCTTAGACCCTCCCCTTCCTTCCCTTGAATCTTTTGCTGGGAATGTCTTTATCCTCCCTCCTCTTCATCCAACTAGTAAATGCTAACTTTAAAACTCAAAAGAAAAGCAAACAAAATGTAACCGGAGACACTGAAATTAAGAACAATCTGACAATAGTCAGAGGGGATGCGGGAAGGGCTTTCAGGAACTACTATAAAGGACACATGGTCAAAACCAGGGGGCAGGGTGGAAGCAAAGGAGGGAGGTGGGCTTGGCTGGGGTGGTGGGGAGCTGTGGGGGGAACATGCAGACAACTATAATTGAACAACAATAAAATAATTTTTTTAAAATTGGCAAACTCCGTTCAGCTCAGGCAAGAACTTTTGGCTCCATGCAGACTTGGTAAGAGGCCCCATGACGCTTTTCTATCTGTTGTGATCATTTGTTTTGTCTTTCACATCTCAGCCCGGCTGTGAGATTCCAACAGGCACGTGTGTTACCACAGCTGTCACTGTCTTCCCAGCAGTGGTGGCACACGGTGGGTGCTTCATACGTGTGGTTGTGTGAGTGAGCAATTGTATCATTCAGCCCTGTCCTGTAACATAGTTAAACCTCGGTACGTCAGACACGTGTACCATTCAGAGTCACACAGGGGTGGCCAAAGCAGGTTCACTGTGCCATTGGACATCCTTTTGAGTTAGTAAAGCTATTGTAATAATCTAAACCTGCATGTCTTTGCCCATACAAACGACCGTAAGCCTACTTTGCCAAACCCATATAGTCAGTAGTTCAAATCACACCCACACCTCTCTGACACAGTCAATATTATCAGTAAAATTCTGGAACAATAATATCAATAGCTAATCTTCCCCGAGTGGTTATTATATGACAACATTAATAGCTATTTTTTGCATGTTGCATTGAATAGGTGTCAAATAGTGGGGTAGTGCCTTTCAAGACAGTTATTGTTGACTAACCAAATCAAAATGGAACATTTACCTGTGAAGTCATTTAAATAAGGTGAAGTGCTGGATGCGTGTACAGGAGAATCTATTTCCTGATACCTCCTCCTTTGTATTGGTCAGAGGAACAAAATAAACACAAATATATATCGCTGGACACCCAACAACGGTGGTGAGGTAGTTCCAGCCTGGACGTGAAGGTCTGAAAACCAGAGCGCAAATGGCCTGCGGGTCCCAGTTCCAGGACAGGAGAAGATGCAGGGAAGTGCCGACCCCGCACTCGGGCAGAGAGGCGGTTCTCCCCTCGCCTTTTTGTTCTATCCAGGCCCTCGTGGATTGGAGGGTGCCCACTCACACTGGGGAGAGTAATCTGCTTTACTTAGGCTAGTTAATCTCTTCTGGAAACGTCCTAACAGACACACCCAGAAATAATGTTTCTATCTGCTTTGTATCAGATAGCAGGGCATCTGGGGGCCCAGTCAGACTGATGCCTGAAATTGACCCTCACACCTTTATTTGAAAATTTTCTATTACTCCTGCATCTATTTCCCTCTGAGTAGAGAGTAGACCTCTACTTATATAGTCATTGCTAAATCTTTCCAGAAAAACCTGGTCTAGAAACTTGGCTCTATTACTTTGATTACTGAACCCCTTCTGAGCCTTTGCTCCTAACCAGGATTAATATTTAATTAATGGGTTCACATAAGGTAAATTTACACAAAACACCCACCACAATGTTTGACGCATAGCTGGATCACAGGAAATATTTCTTTCCCCCTGTATTTCATCCTTGTCATACACCCTGTTACAATTATTTTGATATGTCTTCTGGATCCAAGACATATTTCTTCTTTCCACTTACAGGAACTTTTGCTTTTATTTTGACACACAGTTTTGCGCTAATGCATTTCCTCAAGAAAAGTGGTTTGCTAATATTGTCCTGAACGGTAAGTAGAGAATTGGATTACACAGGAAGAATACATTCAAGTCTTCAGTAATTAATAATGAGTGACTGAACAATTAACAAGTCAAGGTACATTTGCTGGGAAGCACATGATGGTAACATTTTATTCAGTGATCACAGCAGCGATTTCCAAATTTCATCCGACCATTTGGAAGTGCAGAATGTTATTCTCCTAGTGGCATGTTATTGTGATCTGTCTTCATATCAATGAGGCTTAACACATTATTTTGAAATCCAAGAGCCCTTGGTACTGTATTGGCTGGTACTCACTCGTATAACAGGCAATGCTAATAGCACCACACAGCAAAAAATGTGATACAGTACAATACTGGCATGAAGAGTTGGCAAATATTTATTAACCCCATGCATTGAAGTTATTCATTCAGTGCCATGCTGGGAATAGGTATACTAAAATTTTGTTTTGCTTTATATCATTGAAGAATAAATAAGTTGATGATCTCTATCAGAGGTCTTAATACTAAATGCATTCAGAACCTGAAAGTTAGAAAGCGTGAGTCAAGCAGATAGATGTAAAGAAAAAATAGTATCCAAAAAAACCTGCTGATGAGACGGTGGCTACCGGGAAAGTGTCCGACCTGTGTGAAGAGGCACCTAGCATTCAGCACCTGAGAGATCTTGGACTTTTTAAAGAAAAAACAGAAATCTGAATTTTTTTCTACATTTCTTATTTTACTAATGTCGGCAACTAATTTGATTTTTTTTTAAACACTGCACGGGACAAACAAACAAAGTATTTTGTAGGCTGGACATCAGTTTAAACATCTGATCTTAATTAAGTGCATCAAAGATCAGCTGGATGATCTATTATTGTTCTCCATGGACAGTGAAAAGAAAAATTACAGAGTATTTTGTTATCCTTGGTCAATGATTTTATTCATCTTCAGATGCTTGCGGTAAGAGCAGGGACTTCTATGCAACTCTTCATTTTGGAGGATGGAAAAAAAAATACCTGAACCAAAAAAAAAAAAAAAAACATAGGAAATGATTCAGTTCTTTTTCCTTCCTCTGGGCATCTTGTTTGGGAGAGTGCTCCGGCCTGGAATAGCATTGTCCCTGCTCTTCTGTTAGCCCTCAACTCTCAAATCAGGCAGCCGCTCTTTCCGCCAGCCTTCCTTGATGTGCCCTACCCTCCCACCCTTGGTCAAGGAGGCAGTGCAGCGTAGGGGTTCAGGGCTCTGGCGTTGGAATGAGGCTGAGCTGAGTTGGATTCTCACGTAAGTCACTCAATAGGAATGAAGGTGGCTGCATGGTCTTAAGCTCTCTGAGTCTTGGTTTCCTTAGCTGTCAAGTCAGGATGAAAATATATAAACTATAATTACTCTTTTAAATGAGACGGTTTTACAGTACTTTATGGAGTTTCCAGCCCATAATAATGGCTTAGAAAATAATGATTTGTGTGCTTAGGCATATATATTATACATGTAATTTCATGTGACAAGTAGCATAATGGATGTAATGTGTAATATAATACAGTAAATACCAATTATATTTCTTTTCCCTCAGTAACTATATATACACTTTTCCTCTCAGTATGTGTATATGTACATATATTATGACTTATTTACACAGTATATGTATATGTACCTATATAAGCAAGTATATGTGTGTATATATAAATTGATAAGCAAGTAAATGTGTACATATATAAGCAAGCATATGTATGTATATAAACATATATATTTGTGCATATGTAAACATATGTGCACACATATACTTCATATATGTATGTATATAGTAAATATAAAGGGTCTTGTCATTTTGTTTCTCCTATCTTTGTTGTTTTCATTATAGGCCAGCACATCCGCTAAGGTTTGATGGAACTTCGGGGAGAAGGGGCCTGTTGGCAGGCTGCTCTGAAACCTGTCTAAGCCGGTTAGCAATAAGAACTCCAAAGATATTTTTAAAAAAGCAACAAATCCAATGGTCAGAGACCATGCCCCTTCCTCCAGCTGCCAACAACACGAAGGATGAAATTGAATTTGCATAATGAATGTTTTAAATTTTGCTTTAAAAGTGTATTCACAATGATTGCTTTAGAAAGGAAACAAGGTTTGACCCACAGATCTTTTACGATGAATCTAGGGCACATCTGTCAAAAGGTAAAATGGAGCCTAGTGCCTCTGAATGTGTTTGGGTTTAAAATTCACAAGCCCCAAATATTGGTAGCAATCTGGCCAGAATTTGGACGTGAAATTCTGAATGGTTCATTGTCTTCCTGGATCATTAACATGCCAAGCTCCTACAGGAAATTTGGAAACCATTTTTAATTTGGGTTTTCAGTTTTCATCCCAGCGAGGCAGATGTCTCTAGCCATCCTCATTATGTCTATCAGCTGTCGCTTTACGGCGTTACATTGGCTTCCGTCTCTTGTTCCAAGTCATGCCGATTCCGTACCCGTATGACCAGCTGGAGATGCACAGCAAGCCTGTGTCTCACGTGGGGGGCTGCGTTTGCTAATCATTCACCGTGGCCTGAACGTCTGCCTCCTCCCCTGTGCATTAAGGCAGTTGCTGACTGTGCTGGTCGGCCTTTGCAGATGCCATCTAGACTGGATGGAAGCCTCTCGTGTCTCCTGCTCCGTTTCCAGGCTGGCTCAGAGCACACTGTCTGCAGCCTGCATCTCTCAATCACCTGTGCCCATGGTGGCATTTATTCTTCATCTTGTAAATCGTCATCACCTGCTTGGCAATCTGGGCCTGCATATCTGTGTAGAAGAGGAGCCAAGCGCCCGCCTCACAATTGTGTGGCTGTAATTATCCGCAGCACACAATAATGACTTTGGACCCTGCTGGCTTTGTGCACTGATTAGCAAGGGCCGAGCTTTGACTGCAGCATTCCCCCACCAGTTTCTGGAGAAACAATTGGCATCTGGGTGAACAGATTAAATTTTGAAACAAAGGCTCTGTGAGACCTCCTCGCCTGACCCTGCTGTTAGTCTGGGTTTGCTAGGTTTCGGCACACTCTGTGAATTATGCAGTTTAGTACAGGGATGAAGGGCATGCCTTCCCATTCAAGCCCTGGCTCCCCCTCCCCCTTTCGGGCACATCGTGAGACCTACTCGAGAGTTAGTTCCCATGATTAGGATACTGCTGGAGGCAACCTGGAGGTGTCTTTGCTTTAAGCTCCTTACCATGCAATGCAATTCAGCTGCCTTGCTGGTCTGATGCTTCCCATTCTTCCACAACTACCTCCACTGTATCTTTGCGTCTAGACATTCGGGACTACTCAGCGGACCCCCAATGTGTCCTACACACCAGTATATTTTAACTATTCTTACAATTATTATTACTCTTATTGCTTGAAACAACCCATCCATTCTTTCTACCTTCACAGCGGCTTTCCCAGAGGCCACTATGGAGGTGCAGGAGAGTTAACTACCTATGGGGCATATTTTGACTGCAGGAAGGAAGAATATGAAAAGAACCAAGAAAGGAAATTCTTCTCCTTTCCTCTCTTCGTGATACTGTGCCAAACATGATTTTCTGCCACTTAGAAGGCAGACTATGGCCAAGCTGAGGCACCTGAGGAATGATGGGCTAGGTCTCATGGAGGGATGCCATTCAACAGTGGCAGGTGTGGCCATGTGTCATTACGCATTTGCTCCTCGTCCTTGCTTGTCTCGTTTCCTAGTCTCTTCATCTTGCTGCTTGGAGATGGTCTTACCAAGAAAGCAATAGCACTTAATTTCTGTCTCAGGCTCTGTTTTCTAGAAACCCAAGCTAAGACACTGTTCAAACTCACCCCAAAAGTCACTCATATAATGCTCTCTGTAAATATGCACTTCCCATTTTGCTACCCATAAGAAATAAATTGATCACTGTATGAAATTCAAGACTATCTTACATGCAAAACACTGTATAAGGAGAAAGTATGAACAAAACCTCACTTTCAAAGCCTTAGATACTGAGTCTAATAGACTGTCAGTGGTCTGAGAGAGGCATGTCAGAGAAGGAACCGCCAGACATCCTGAACAAGGAGGCAGGGTTTCTGAGTTCTGTTTTTGGATCTTTCCATTGGATTTTGTTGACTGAGTCAAAGCCTACTGTAGTCATGCCTTGTGCTAGGCAAACAAGACAAGCCCTGCCCACTGCCCACCACCCAGGGTGAAAACCAAAGACATGGACAGGCCCTCGAGAGGCACAGTGGTAAGTGCTGTTGTGGAAGATATTCTTAGAGTAATGGCAGCATTGAAGAGGGCTGCCTATTTCAGGCAGGTGAAGAAGGGGTCATGCAAGGACACTCACAGGAAGTAAAATCTAAGCTGAGACCTGAAAGGGTAATCTAAGTCACGCAATTGATTGGCGAGGGTGTGGGCAGGGAAAACACTCTTAGCAGAGGGAATAGCATAGGCAAAGGCACAGAGTAAAACTGAGCATACCAAAATAAAGAGCTGCAAGTCATTTCGCGTGGATGAAGTTTTGAAACAGGACTGGTGATAAATGAGCCTAAAGAGACAATACTAATTTCTCTTTGGGCCTTCATTTGTTTACCTCTGAAATAAGCAATTAATTGTGTTTAATGCACCTTCCAAGTTTAAGCCATGACACAGGGAAGGGTGAAGAAGGCTGTGACCCCAGATGTCTGATAATGAGCTTTATGCTGATTAAGGTATAAGAAACAGCTCTTAAGTTATACCTTAATTCCAGCAGATGACCTCATACCCCACCAACAGAAACAAGGAAATCTTCAAAGTATGAACAAGAGGGAGTAGCACCTCACAGTGGCACTTCTTGAAGCACAGGGGAGGATGCTTTTTGGCCTAATTTGTGTGTAACATGATTTGAACTGAGAAGATGTTATCATTTCACCCATAGATCAAGTTTTGCACAGCAATGCAAAGGGCTCCCACATATTGGTGATTATGTTTTAATTTCCAGGGGATTCCAAGAACTTTCAAACACCATCACCAAATAAGGATGGGTCAAGAAAAACAGAGCTTCGGTGCTCTCGTGGATGGGGTCGTTACCACAGCTTTTCAGGCATCACAATAATTGGGGTTCATAGTTAAGGGGAGTGAAATTCCCATGCAAAAAGGGAGGGGGACCGATGTTCCCTGTCTTATCCTGTGAAACACACTTACTTTCCTCTGGCCAGATAGGATAACGTAATCCATGAGGCTGCCTCCTCACTCGTACGTACCTTACGCTTAGATGAACGAACAGGTGGGGCCAGGGAAGGGCCAAGGAAACGGAAGCATGGAAGGGGATATAGGAAGGGCAAAGGAAATTTCAGGGGAAGGCACCCATGTTCTAGCTGAATTCACTACAGTAGAAGAAATGATGAAGAGCTGAAAACTTCACTGGTTAAAAACAATGACTGTGATTTCTGCTGCGATGCCCTCCGCACCCGTAACCCACAGAAACTGTGCATGGCCTTGCCTACAAGTCGGAACCAGAATTCTAGCCATTCCCTTTTAAGAAGCAGAGCTCATCTTGTCTTTATATCACCCCCTCTGTCTCTCCTAAGAAGCCTTTGGAAATTGTCCAAGAAAAATTAATCTTATCTCGACGCTGAGAGCACTGAGGTAAGGGCATGATGTAATTGGAGGCCTATGTTATTTGATTCTCCCAGATTTTATCGAGGGGCAGGAACAAGCAATCCAACAGAGCGGTTTTAAAAGGGTTGAAGTACTAAAGCACGCAGCTTCTTTCAACTTGCCTCCTACCAAGTCTAAATTTTCATTAAATAATATAAGTGTTGTTGGTATTATTTTTATTAACCTATTCACTGGGTAAATTGAGGTGAGTGGCTACGGTCCCACGTTAGAACAGAAACAGAAAATGTATTCAAATCAGAAATGGAATGCTGAGTGTGGCGAGTGTGAGATTCAAAGCCGGTTAATCTGATGTCAAGAATCAGTGGGTCTGAATGGTCCTTTCTTTAAAGCCCTGGCTATAATCTCTTCCCTTCCCCAACTAGGGACAATTGTCCATGCCTTCTTTGTCACCTTTATATCATCATATTTGTGTGTGTGTGTACATATATATTTTCCTATTTAACCGTGAGCCTCATCTCAATAGTAGATAAATAATGAGGTCATGGCATTTAGTCCAGTGTACTGAAATAGCATATTCTGGCTATAATCTATTTCTAGATAAAGGAAGCTACATGACAAGACACAGTGGGGAAAATGTTGGTCTTGGCCATAGTCAAGTTCACAGTAGGTCTTAAAGCCTCTGGGGATGATACTGAAAATTTGAAAACAGAGTTGTAGCATGATTATTGTTTTGCTTTAGAAAAATTCTTCTGCGTATTGGGGGAAAATGAATATTGCTAATGTGAGGCCTACCAGTTGTCTGAATCTCCCACAATACACCTCTTCCCTCCATTGCAAAGCTTGCTGCCAGCAGTTCTTTGATTCACAGCTGAGCTTGCCACTCCTGTTGTGTCTACAACCCTGTTGAAATCTAGGGACATCTCTTCCCTGTCATCATTCCCTAAAATGTCCCCACCATTGGGAGGCAAGAAACTAGATTCTTTATATTCTACCAGAAGTGATGTCTCGGACAAATCTCCTTCTCTACTTTCCCATTCTCATTGTCTCACTTGCTACCCCCCTTCTTCTCTAGACCTCTGCTAAATTCTTCAAACACAGCATTGTTGCTGAGAATCCACTAATTAGACCACTGTTCAAATCCAAGGTTTACTTGCTGTGTAGATTAGGACAAGTTATTTTACCTTTTGGAGTTAATTCTAGATAACTCTAGACAGTTAATTTTCAGTGTTCTTATTCTATATTATGAAAATAATAAAAACAAAATTGATTTTGAATGTTTTTTGTAAAATATAGAGATGCATCATTTGACACTTAACTCAGACAGGGAAGTTCCTCTACTTGCCTTCAGTCTTGCCTTGCTTCAGTCCTCTCGCTGCTGAGTCTGTTTGTATTTCCTGGACAAGCTCACTGCCCTGAATGCATCCCTGAGGTGGGATGGGACAGGGCCACAGGTTGCAGAGCTTGGAAATGAGGGAGATCTGATATAACATTGAAAGCCCAAGTCAAATGTGGACAACCAGTCAGTCTAACAGCAACATTAACCTGAGAGCAGCGTAAAGACACAATTACTCCTGTTCGTTGCAGCGTTACCTCCAATAGCCAAGATTAGGAAGCCCCCCAAGTGCCCATCAGTAGATGAGTGGATAAAAAAAGTGTACTGTGGTACACTTACATGATGGAACGTTACTTGGGCATAAAAAAGAAGGAAATCTTACATTTTGCAACAGCCTGGATGGACCTGTAGAGTATTATGCTAAATGAAATAAGCCAGTCGTAGAAAGCCAAGCACCATATGATATCACTCATAATTAACACAGAGAATAGAAACATACTCGTACATATAGAGAACAGACTGACAGCTGTCAGAGGGGAGGGGTCTGGGGGGCTGGTTGCAAAAGGTGAAGGGATTAAGCAAAAAAATCTTCATAGACAACAAGTGGTAATTACCAGAGGGAAAGGAGGGTGGGGGGAGGGAGAAGAGTGTAAAGGCGGGATAAATGGTGATGGAAGGACACGTAACAAGGGGTAGCGAACACGCAATATACAGATAATGGATTATAACATTGCACACCTGAAACCTGTATAATTTCATGAACCAGTGTCATCCCAATAAATTCAATTGAAAAAGAGGGAGGAAAGGCACAATCAGGAGCTCAGCAGGAGCAACTGCAGAGCAGCAAGAGGTCTCTACATAGGCTGCTTGGGAAAAACAGGACTTAGAATGGAACTCACCTCCAGGCTCTCTCCTGTCTCTCTCCCTCCCTGGTCAGCGTTCACCCCAAGGGAAGCTGATTCCCCTCTAGGCTTAGGTCTGGTCACCCAACTCCTTTGGCAGCTGCCGGAGAAGCCAGATCCCATACCTGTGTGGTGGGAGTGGTGACAGAAGCAGCTCATGGCCTTGGACAGGAGGACCCAGTGGGGCCTGGGTGGGTCCCTCAGCTGAGATAGCTTGTGAGGGACTGAGGCCAGGAATGTCGGGCAGAATCTCAGGCCCATGAGATACGCTGTGATACTTCTGAATTCATTTTTCTCTCTCTTGTCTTTATTTGGACATTTCTTTTCCCTCTCTACTTATTTGATAACTATATGTGCATTTATTTTGTTAATTATTCTGAAATCATTTTAACACATATTTTTGACTCAGTAAAGCTAAAACTTAAATAATAACTCTAATCTTCATCGGATCTGACAAGGATTTCCAGGTGCTTGACTCCATCTCCTCTGGTCTTCCCCGAGAATGCTGTCTGTTGTTTCAGATGTACTGTGCAATGGTCTATTATTATAAGGTTGCACTTTAATATAATTAACCAACACCTTTGTTTTTTAAATATTTTTTGCTACATATTGACTCACACTCTGTTCTTTCACCCTAAGCTCATTATTCTGTTAATGTGAATATCTGACTCCCGTTTATTTGCCCAGCATGTATCTGTGAATGGTTTATTTCCTCAATTTTCATTTTTCCAAAGATACCTTCACTTTTTCATCACTGCTGAATGTTATTTTAACAAGCTCATCAAACGTAGATGAGAAAGTTACTCTTGCAAAGTGGGCTTCAAAGTTGGACTTTCTGGGTTTGATTCCCAGTTGGACTTCATACAGCCGTAGCAAATGATTTTTCAAAATTCAATTTTCTAGTTATTTGTTTTGTTCCTGCTGTATATGAAATTGATGTCTGTATATTGATCTCAAACCCAGTCACCTTGCTTAACTTTATTACTGTTTTAATAATTTGTTTATATAAATTCCTGTGTGGTTTTCATATGGATGATCATAACATCTGCAAAAAAAGTCACTTTAATAATTTTCAACCTTTTTGCAATAAATACCATGACATAATAACATTTAATACTTAGTCTGAATGTAAAAATAAAGTCTAATAATACCAGATACTAGAGAAGAGGTATAGGGACAGCTTTCATTAACTACTGGCACAAGTGTCAAATGTCTACATCTGTTTTGGAAAATGGTTGACATTATATGAATACACATTTCACATTCTCTAGCGATGAGTTTCTTTCCTTCTAGGTTCTAAGAGGAACCTGGTTTTGAGAGGAACTCACACATATGTTCAGGAGCTCTTCGTAAGAACAGTCAAGCAGACAGCTTCTCTATGGCCATTTTGGTATAATAACAAAATGAAATAATATAAAGTCTAGATGAATCAGCTACAGATGTAAACAAAATGAAGGATTTCTGGCAGTATAATACTGAATAAAAACATTATAATTAGTAGTATGATATTGATTACAAAATAAATTACAAAAGTGGCAAACACTGTAATAGTCTTTTCATAAACCAAATGAAGACAAACAATACATTTTCAAATGCAAATAAGTACGACACAATAATCTTTTTAAAAGCAAGATTTAGGATGGTGGTGTTTGCATTGGATAAGTTGAGGCAGGGGTTTGGAATGGGCTCGGGCCAAATAAGCAGATATAAGTTATAATCAGTGTACTAGTTTCTGTGTCCACAGTGAGTCTATGGTAAAACCGATAAGCAAATACATGTCTAGGGCAATACATAGACGAATAACATTTCTTTCCGGAAATAACTAGTCTCAGGATTGCCGGGATGCATGGTAAGTGTATACTTACCCTTGTAGGAAATTGCCAATCTGTTTCCCAAAGTGGCTGCACCATTCTGTACTTCCACTAGAAATACATGAAAGTTCCAAATGTTCTGCAACACTAGATATTGTTTTCTTTAAAAAATTTTTTTATTCATTCTACCAGGTGTGTAGTGGCATCTCCTCGCAGTTTCACGTTACGTGTCTCGAAGGCTCGATGATGTCAACCGTCTTCTCATTTGCTTATTTGTCATTCATGTGTCTGCATTGATTCCTTTGTTTTCTTGTTGAGCTTTGAGAGACATTTACATGTTACGGATACC
Organism: Anoura caudifer; assembly: GCA_004027475.1. Lineage (NCBI taxonomy): Eukaryota > Metazoa > Chordata > Mammalia > Chiroptera > Phyllostomidae > Anoura > Anoura caudifer. The sequence continues at coordinate 57,955 of PVKU01008111.1, read as the reverse complement.
AGTCTTTTATCAGATATATGTTTGGCAAGTATGTTCTCCTAATCCATGAGTGGTGTTTTTATCATTCTAACAGTTTCTTAAGAAGAACAAAAGTGCTCCATTTTCATGAATCCAATTTATCAAATCTTTTTTATGGTTTGTACTTTTTCTGTCCTAAGAAAAGTTTGCCTAATCCAGGGTTACAAAGATATGCTCCTATGTTTTCTTCTAGAACTTAGATGGCTCATATATAGATCTCTAGATCTATTTTGAATTGATTTTTGCACATGGTGGGAGGTAAGAGTCAAGATGCAGTTTGTTTTGCAAATGGACATCCAGACGTCCTAACATCATTTATTAAATCAAACATCCTCTCTTTAAAGAGTCACCATGGAAAATCTGTCAGCAATTAATTCGCCATGTATGGGCAGGTCTATATCTGGGATCTATTCTGTTCATTTGTTTATCTGTATCCTTATGCCAATGCTGTATCATTGAGGACATTAATAGCAAAAAGAAATAATAGGATTTTACATTTTCCACAATGGACTAAAATATAGTACTTAATATACTGTAAATTTTTCAAATTACTACTTTTTCAGAACTGGTGTAGGGGATGTCTTTTGTTTTTCTATAACTATAGAGAAAGAGGGAATAGTCTCTCCTTATAAACCTTCTGACATTTTTTATAGATTTTACCTGGAAATCCATTGGAAAGCATCCCAAAGGGAAACAAGAAGCAGGCCCAAGGATATTAAAATGGCAGAGAAGAATATTGAGAAATGAACTATAACTACTTTTTGTATGTAAGTATCAAGATAGGGTAGCTACTCTATCCATTGACTGTTTTGTCTCTCTCCAGTACCTCTGTTTGGTCAGGATATGATATACGTGGAGAGTGTTCAGCAAAAAATTACTAAATGAAATTAAATAAAGGATGGATGAGTAACTAATGAGTAAATGGTTAACTGCCCTGCTCATTTCCTTCATATCATGAATACAACCTATTCTGATGGTGCTAGCTAGTTAAACCTTGACACATTTCCTGCCAACAATGGTGGCAGTAATTTAGTGGGATAGATTGTTTTTGTAAAAATCCAAATAGGAAATCATAAGCCATACCTCACAGTATGCTTAAAATGTGCTCTTTAAATCAGCTGCTGTTTGACTACTGGAATGTGAAGGAATGTCAAAACTAAAGTGGAAATTAGATAATGGTGTGTGCCAACCCACTCATTCTATAGAAGTTAGTGATAATGAAAATAAGAGCTATTGAGATACTCTAATCACTTAGATGTGTAAAAATAATAAGAGAAGTGATAATACCTTGTAATAACTTAGTACTTTGCAGTTTAAAGAGAAATCCCGCACCCCAATTTTGTTGGAACCTAATGACAATAATGTGAAATTGTACTATTATTTCCTCCTTCCATGCAGTAATAACAGCTTACATTGTTGGGTGTTTACTATGTGCAAGACACTTTCCCAGTGACTCTACTTGAATCAGCTTATCCAACCTTCACAAGGAATTCTATCAGTTAATCATGGTTAATGTTATCATTTCTGAAGATGAAGAAAATCTCAAATACAACGTATTCCTCAAGACAGTTACTAAGTAGAGGAAAAACTAGTAATTTTACAGGAAAGAAAATACGTGAGCAAGTAATCAAAGTTGACGCTGTCAATAACAAGATGTATCAGCGGTAACATCTTGTACCCCTTGACAAGAGGCAGTGAGGAGGGCACAGCGTTTCTGTGCTATTCTTGTCCAAACTGAGTGATCTCAATACAGTCATGAGAAAGCACCAGAAAAACCCAAGTTGAGACATAGTCTACTGATTAACTGACTTTTTAGAAATGTTGAGGTCATTGGTCAATAATATTGTAATGGCTATGTATGGTGCCAGATGGGTACTAGACTTCCTGGGGTGATCACTTCCTAAGTTATATGAATGTCTAATTTCTATGTTATACACCTGAAACTAATATAATATTTTATGTCAACTACAATTGAAAAATAAAACATAATTTTTCAAGTATCTAATTCTTGAAAAAATGAGGAGCTGTCTCATAGAGGAAGAGCTTTAGAAAGATAAAAACTAAATGCAATGTGAGACATTGGGTGGCATCCTGGCATGGAAAAGGACACTAGGGAAGAACTGGTGAAATCTGAATAAAGTCTGTAGGTTGCTAAAAAAAAGAAAAGCAAAGAAAAAGAAAATCAGAGAAATATTAAATAGCTTGTCACAATCACCTAGTTAATAACTGACAGAATTAGGAATCAAGACCTACCCAGTCTGACTTTGGAGCCTATATTATTAAAGACACTACTAAGTAGAAAGAAAACCACAGCCTTACTAGACTAAGGAGTTAGCTTCATTCTCCTGGCTAAGAAAAGTGACAGACCTACTTTTACCTCTTCTGGGCGAGAATGAGTTCCCTCTTACCACCCTGCACTCATATGTGAAAATGTAACCATTTGAGTCAAGAAATCCATAGTCTAGTCTTTGATTTCTAAGTTACCATGTTTTTGTAGGACACCCACTCAGCCTGTCTTTATCATGCTGTGGCACACATGGAAATCAATAGGTGTGTTGGTTAAACCCAGCAGGCATGTCACTGAGTCTGCAGTGCTCTTCTTGGCCGGACCTTGGCCTTGGCCTCGGACAGCACTGGGGAGCCATTGAAGGATTTCATCATGACCATTTTCACGGGACATCTCTATTTTCCTTCCTCCCCCGCCGTGAGCAAGGATACATCTTGGCAGCAGAGGAGTATTGCCTGTTTGTCGGAACAAAGGAGTCCACGCTGTTCTGCAGAGAGGAGCTAAAAGCTATATAGCCTCTTAGAGATTCCTACTTATCTTCAACCAGAATGGCTACCTGAGTCTAAATCTACAGGCAAGTGCAAAGAAAATAAACCAACAAAAAAGCAAAACAAACACCACCCCACCGTATCCCTGTTCTGAGACTATTTGCTGTTCCTCAGGGACGAAAGTCATGTCCTATATTCGTCTTTGGGAAACTGTAACTGTTGTGCATAAGTTCTCAGTTAACATTGACGACGGATGGGGAGCTAACGAAGATACCATATGCCAGGTACTTTGCATACATTAGGTTATTTAATTTTCACCTCAGTATCCTGGATGGCATTATCCCCGCTTTATAGATGAAGAAATCTCAGAGAAATGACCTTCTCCAAAGTCAAAAAACTCCTTAGTGTTTGCTGTGGATAGAAAAAAAAAAGGGTGGAGGACAAGAGGGAGAAAGAAGGGGTCAAAAGAAGTGGGAGTGAGCAGGTTTGTAGACATCTGTTTTTTGGTAAATGAATGCAGGGAAATATTAATAGCTATGGTCATTATTCTAAATTATTACAAACACTTATTAATTAGATTATGTAAACTGTTAGAATAAATCCAGGGTGTAGGGGAAAAAAAGAGTTCTTTTCAGCCTCCACCATAATTTTATGTCTGTGAGGCTTGACTGCAGAAATTTGGACCCAATATTTACTTTTAGAATCACCTACACACACACACAGAGGAAAGTGAACAAACTTACTATGTTCACCTCGCAAGCAAAAAGTCCGCACATTGTCTGTAATTGTCACTAAAAGTTCAGCAGCATCAAAATGGTTTTGCGGGTTAAAGCAGCAGTTTTGGAACTGCATAGAACCAAGTCCATTTGTACATTTCTTGGTTCACGGAGCATTTGCTGTTCAGCACCAAGTGCCAGGCCCAAGAATTATAGGAGTGAACAAAACATGTAGAGTTTCTGCCCTCAAGAAAGCACGGACAGGTAGTGAGACAAGCCTGCAATCATCCAAAGCCAGCGTACACCACGATAATGAATTTTCAGAGAGTGCAGAGATACCCAAGGAGATGGGAATTGAAATGAGACCCGAAGGGTAAGTGGAAGGCAGCTGAATTTGGGTAGGAACACAGAAAATTTTCAATTCTGTGCCCACAAAGAGGGCTAACTTCAGTTCCTGCACCCATAAAACAGGGGTGTCATTGTTAGGATTCGATGTTTATAAAATGGGGGTCATTGTCAGGATGAAATGAAATAACACAGATGGCTCGTCACACAGCGCTCACTCCCTGGTCGTTTTCACCGCTCGGCGCATTCACCGTGGAGGTTTGCCCCGTTCTACTGGCTGTGTTCACGCTCTGTTGCAGGAAGGCCCTGAATTATTATTTCTGTTAACTCACAACTTTGTAAAAGTAGCAAAATCCGAGGACTGAAAAGCCAAACGAAGTGACATTTTGCAGACTGCTGTGGACAGTAACAGCTTGACATCTACAAGAAGCATGTGTATCTTTAGTGCCCAGGACCATGTCCAACACATAGGCGGTACTTCATACATGCTTGCTGAGTAAACAAATCAGTTTCTAGTCCTTTATCAAGAGTCCAGATCTGTTTACAAAAGAGAACTAGTTTTCAATTTTTAATGCTCAGCGATTTTTTTTTAGGATACAGGCAGCACACACAACTACCTCTGGCCCATCCGTTGGGAAAACATGCAAAAACTGAGTCTTCTCTGGAGTACACAACTTTTAAAATTATTCAGATAAATGGATATAATTATTTCTATATGGGATTGATTTTGCAAAAGTAGGGGTTAATATTTGTAGAAGAAAGTTAAACATTGGAAAATACTACCTGGCATTTTCTCCCTGCAAGTTACTTTTCCTGGAGTCTATTTTTGTTTTCTATTGAGTTTGCTTTGCCAAGCATACCCTTATGATTAAATTTTGATTTAAGTAACAGAATTAGTTCCACCATTGTGTCAAGTCGGAGGGAGGAGTGAATTCACCACATTGATGTTTACGATTTTCATAGCTGGGATCGATAGTAATAAAAGTTTATCCTTCAAATGCAAAGTGTTGGTGCATTGTGTTGTACCAGGGGAATGCCTGAGCAGTTTTGCTAGTTAAATGTTACGGAGAATCTAACACTATTGCAGCCTGATTTACCAAATACTACACACACATATAAATGTACGTGCAAAACTAGTTAATGAAAGAGAGAATTCAATGTCACTCATTTAGTATTATTTAAAGTACTTACATTTATTTCGGTTTCAGTTTCTAAAAATACCAGATTACAAAATGTGTACTTGTGTCATAACCTCTTATATTCATATAAAGGGGAGATGTTTTATATTTGGGCAAGGTATTTTGTTTTAATTCTACAATTTCAAGAACCCATACACGTCCATGGTTTAAATAGACAAATAATCCTAAATTTTCCTTGCTACCCTGTCAGTCCTAGTTCATCTCCTTCAAGGCTGCAAGTTCAACGATGCTAGCTTTATCCCTTAATATTTATCTACATACTTGTGAATAACATGATGAAATTTCATGATTATTATTTTTCTTTTAGAAAATAGTTCTTGGCTCTCTGCAATGATACAGGAAAATGAAGCATTTCTATAAACTCTTATTTCCCCTCCTCAGTACCTCCCAGTAGCTAAATCATAATTCTTTGTTAAATTAATAATCAGATTTACATGACAACGACTATACAAATGTTCTTTGCTGGAGTGAGTAGTGTTATATGCTTGTATGTCCTTTCTTGACGACCTTTCTCTTGTCTGAGGGCTAAAGCATCCTCACGTCCTCGACACACCTGTTACGGTGTTCCACAGAACAGTCTCTAAGCCACCACTTCCCTCTGACCCGCTTACTTGGCTGCACAGTGGTCACCCACCAATTTCTCTGGCTCATCATCATTGGACTTCTCTACACTACCTTATGACATTGGGTGTCCTAGAACAGGGGTATCGAATTCATTTTCACCGGGGGCCACATTAGCCTTGCAGTTGCCTTCAAAGGGCTGAATGTAACAGGACTGTATAAATGTCACTACTCCTTAACAGTTAAGCGAGAGCTGGGCACTGCTGCAGGGTAGAAACAAGGTGCCAGGCAGATACAAGGTGGAGGCCGGGTTCATCCTTCAGGCCTTGTGTTTGCCACCTGTGTCCTAGAAACAAAATCATATGCCTTCTTTCTTTACATTGCTGGTTATTTTTTCTAGTATCTTCCTAAAGACAGGTTGTAGTAAATATATTTTTGTATCTTTGCATGTTTGGAAACTTTTTAAAAAATTTTTTTTAAAGATTTTATTTATTTATTTTCTAGAGAGGGGAAAGGAGAGAGAAAGAGCGGGAGAGAAACAACAGTGTGTGGTTGTATCTCATGTGCCCCCTACTGGGGAGCAACCCAGGCATATGCCCTGACTTGGAATTGAACTGGTGACCCTTTGATTCGAAGGCCAGCACTCAACCACTGAGCTACACCAGCCAGGGCTTCTTTGTGTTCCTTTCACATTTGATTGATAGGTGGACTACTTAGAGAATTCTAGATTGAAGTGGTTCTTTTCCAAAATATTGAAGTCATTGCTGTTCTATCTCCTCATTTCCAGTGTTATTGTCAGCAACATGGCTGCTTTGGGGATTTTGGATACTTTATATGTGACGTGTCTTTTTCTTTGGGAGAATTAAACACCTTCTCTTTAACCTCACTACTCTGAGGTTCCTTAATGATATACTTGTTGCATGCTACTTTTTTCCCATTCAGCTAGACACATACTGTACCAGAGACTTGTATTTTTAGTAATGGGTAATTATACTGTATTTTTTGTTATTGTTGTCAGTTTCCTCCTTTCTTTTTTACTCTGTGCACAGATTCTGACCCTTTTGTCCTTTTAAACTCCCGTTCATTGGATATGGTACCTCAATGTACCATAAGGGAGCGATGCTCTGATTTTCATGTACTCCTATTTCTCATCTCTTGGCTTCTTTTCTGGGAGATTTTCTCAATTTTATTTTCTGACTTTTATAAAGATGTTTTACTTTTAACTATTAAAATTTTATATTTCAACCATTTATTAAGGAATTACCTGGTTGGGTTTTTTTTTTCCTGGCATCCTGCTCTTATTGCAGGAAAGCAACATCATCTTTTACCTTTTTCAGGATATTAATTCCAGTTGGGGCTATATTGTGTATGTCGGGTGGGGGAGTAGTTTACTATTTCCTTATTTGAATATTATCTTAGTTTCTTCCTGTTTCCTTTTGTTTGATTACTTTGATCTTTCATATATATTGAAGGTTTTCCTTAACTACCTGATTATCTGCTATTTTATAATGAAGAGAAGGGACTGAAGAGCTGATTGGCATCTCAGTGTTTGTAAAACAGGCTTGTCTATGGCCAGTCTTCACTGTAAAGTGATCAAGATGGGTTATCAGTTTCCTGCCCATGGAATTTTGGGAGTCTGACAACATTTTTGTTTTATCTTGTCTAGTCTCTGTCCCTTTGAGTCCAGGCTGGCAGCATTTCTGCTGGGGTAACATTCTCAAATACCTTATGGAACTCCTATGTATGTTACCCAGGTTCACATCATTTGACAAGAGGGGCCTCCATAGATCCTTCCTGAATAACCCCCACCATTATTCTTCATCTCTGTTCCTGGCTTCTGCAGAGATGATTGTTTGGATTCATTAATTACACAAATATTCTATTCAACAAAGGGGAATCTGGGCACACTGTTGCTCATCTCTTCAGACTATGCTTTTCCACAGTAAATTCCTAATTTTAGCATCTTTGGCAATCTGAATAGGCAGGGAGGCTCCCGAATCATTAAGTGCTGGTCCCTTTTTACTTAATAGTTTCTTCTTCAGTTTATCTCTTTCCTCTTACATTTTACTATACACAGCAAGGAGAAATCAAGATGCCCTTTCAACAAATCCAAAGCCACTTTAATAGTTTAAAGATTTTTGTTGCAGTAGGTACTCTCTTCTCAGTGCCAAAATCACCGAGACTACTCACACTTGTACTGATCTCAAAATTTGTTTTTCTCTATGGCTGGAGGTCTCTCCAGAAAGTAACCAACTAATATTCTACCTTAAAAGAGAGAGGAGAAGAAACTGCATTCCTACCATTTTGTGGGGCAGGGGTAGACTTTTCCCAAATTTCACTCTTTTTAGCCTTTCACTCCCCTTTACGCTGCTGTCCCTCCCTGAGCCTCAAGCTTCTCATGCCTGTTTCTACAGAAGACAGACCTGTAGGCTCCATCAGGGCCAGTGGGGTGGGAGGTGGGATCTTACTGGCTTTGTAAATACAGACTTTCAACAAGTCTCTGTTGTCAGACCCCTCACCTGTGCCTTTGGGGGTGTTCAGTGCCTTTGAATTCTTATCCTTGTGAGACGTCTGGAGGTGAAATGGGGATCCTTACTCAGCACCCCCACTCAGGCACCAAGTTGTAGCTCACTGTGCTCTGGTCTTGAGGTCACTGCCTCTCTACTCACTATTTTCCCAAAATATTCATTTTTTCCATCTTCTCTCTCTGTCTTTTGGAGTTTTTACACGTTAAAAAATGAAAATAGTATCCTTTCAAGGAGAGTTGAAGGGAAGTGGTAATAGATTTATATGGTTAGTTCTGCATATTGAACTGCAAGTCTATAATTTTTTTAAAGACAACCATGAATATAACCTTGACCTAGTAGCATAAAAAATTAAAGAAAAATTTAATAATTTATGATTTATAAATCACTGTCAAGTAAGGTAATGTGTTTATTTAAATGTGACAAGTCTTATAGGATAACTTATCAGCATCCCGACTGATGAATATCCTTATGGACAAGAAGACAAAAGCTATAGAGATTTTTTTTAATAACTGAATTTTATTTTTTCTGTGCTAACTATAGAGATTAAATTATATTTAAGCTCATGCATCCAGGATTCAGTGTTAAGTGTGATTAAAAGTAATTCTGTTACTTTCTGTTATATCCATGTCTGGGCTACCCAGCAGGCAGATACAGTAAGTGCTCAGGGTGCCTCTGAAGCTGGAATGCACACGCATGTCCATGCACACATGTTAATTTGGGTTCTTTGGGAAGTAGATATCATCAGGTGTACATGAGATTTACACCTGTGTAGGTTAAAGACTGAGCTGGAGAAGGTCGAATACCTTTGAAGGAGAGGGAGAAGGAATGGGTAAGGAGAGTCTCAGACAGTAGTATAGTTCCAAAGGGCCAGCCAAGTTGACGTCAGTCCTCAAACTTAAGTGACCCACTGGGAGCTTCCATGGGACTGTGTTAGTATTTCTGTTATGCTCGGTCGTTGGCTAAACTTGGCCTTAATACTGACACCATGGCAGATCTGTACTGATGAATTAATATGGATACAGTGGGGTCAACAGGCGAGATCATTAGCTACCTTTGTTCCTGTGGCAGGAGATCTGAGGGGCACATTTTCATGACCACCTGACAATAATTTTTAAGAGTAGATATTTGGTTCATGAGGTAAATATTTACATGATTTTCATGAAGAAATTATAGTTTTCCTTTCTTACATTTATTCTATAGGTCATTTTTTTAAAAGTTATACAAAGATATATAAGCCCTGTGATTCATTAAGCCTGTAGGGTCTTAATTATGCCCTGGCTAATAAAGACGAGAATCACTCTGTTTTCTCTCTTTCCTGATTTGTCTTATCTCACTTGACAAAATTTCTTTGCCCACAACCATGGGCTGTGTACACATGCCCCCTTAACAAATTCTGGGAATATATCTGTGAGATGAAATATGTAAGATTGGCTTGCTGCTCTTATTACTGGTGGTGTTTCTCTCAGAAATTAGAGGGAGAAAATGACTGCTCTTGATTTTTTAAAAAAGAGAGAGCTCTGACTGGTGTGGCTCAGTGGGCTGAGCACTGGCCTGTGAATCAAAGGGTCACCAATTTGATTCCCAGTCAGGGCACGCGCCTGGGTTGCAGGCCAGGTCCCCAGTAGGGGCCACACAAGAGGCAACCACACATCGATGTTTCCCTCCTTCTCTTTCTCCCTCCCTACCCCTCTCTCTAAAAGTAAATAAACAAAATCCTTCAAAAAAAAAGACAGAGAGAGAGCTATTACAGCTTATTTAGGCTGAGAAAACAAAGAGAATAAATTATTTTATTGCTAAGTGCTTCCTGTCCTGGGCCTCTGCAACTTTCTAGGTGTTTATGTTCTTGTCAATAAGAATAAAATTGGGGTTCTGCATAATCTCTTATGTCTCTGCAAGCTGGAATGGTCTGGGGCTGCAGCTGAGACTTGGTTACATGAAGGGCCAGCTGTTTTCCTCCCTGGTCACCTCTCTTCTCTGCCCTGACCACACTGCATTTCTTAGGCAGTGGTTCCAGCAAGGAGGAACAGCTGGCAAACCTCAAAGCAGCCCCTACTGTGTAGCCAGGGATAAGCTGCAGATGCTGGATGTTTTAAATCTCTGCTTCATGCAATTCAAGAGAACGTGTTCACTTCCCCATTCTCTCTACTGCCTGTTTCTCTTCCCTCAACGGGAGATGCTTTATAAGCTCGCGTCTGGAAAATTTAACAAGTTTCTCTTGATGGATTATTCAGACAACACTGTTAGCATTGGAGCCCTGAGAGATATATCCAAATCGACAGGTGTGTTAAGTTGATCTAGATCTGTACTTTTATTATACACAGGACCGGGGGTTGGGAGGAAGCAAAGCACGTCTTCCATGAGTCAAAGAGAATCTGTCATTTCTCCTTTGGTGTTGATCACTTTGCATTGCATTTATTTGCTTACTTGTCTGTCTCTTTAACTAGACCATTAGTGCCTTGAGGTCAAGAACTGTGTCTCATTTACCATGCTGTTCACAGCACTGAGCACGGTGCCTGTCACATAATGCACATTTGGTTCCATTCACAAAGTAATGAGTAAGTAAATGAATGAATGAATGAACTTAATAGATAAGTGGTTAAAGATTGTTGAATTACAGTTCTATGAAAGTTTCCAAGAGCTCTTTTTCTAATGGGAGCCATCTTGCTATTTTTCAATAACCTTCTAACAAGCAACGAATATGTATTGAGCATTTATTCCGTTCCAGGTACTGTTCAAGGTATTAATGGTACAATAGTAAATTTGAAAGATTGGAGCCTTGCCTTCCAGAGACTTAGGTACTAGCAGGGAGCCAGAAAATAACCGTGTGAAGAATGAACGAATATAATTTCAGGTAGTACTAAGTGCTGTTAAGAAGACTGAAACAGACTGTGGTCATCTGAACGCCTTTTACCAAACAACCTTAGTGCTCCCCCTGGGCGAACCTTAGTGTTCCCCCTGGGCGTACCTTAGCATGGCTCTCTTGATGTTACGTATGCCCCTATGACTCACTTTGACCAATGAAATGTGAGCGGAAATGACAGGCATGGCTGCTGGTAGAAGCCTTAAGACCAGCGCTCTGTTTTCTCTGTCTCTGTCTCCCTGCTTACAAGTGAGGTTTAGATGGTGGGTGAACTGCCAGCCAGGCTCCTGGAGTGAGGATACAGGAAGCAGAGCCCACAGCTAGCTTGTGATGGATATGTAAATTAGGTTCCTGGATGCAGTTCCAATGCGGGTGTTAGGGGATGGGGCTTCCTACAAAACACCAAACACCCCACTAGTGTCTGAGAATTCAACCCAATTCTGACACCTTCTACCTGGAGATAGCATCAGATTCACACGTTAAGGGTCCAGTCCTACAAGTTGGTCCTCCACCCCTTCAGATGCCACTCGCAATCCCAGGTGGTTACTGTGCTTCTGACCAATCAGCTACCAGTTGGAGGTGCCAATGAATCCCTCTCACTCAGGATAACAATCACAAATGCAGGTTGTTACCAGTACTTCTGACTGAGTGACTGTAAATCCGAGGCCCCCACCACCCCTTCATTGTGTTCAATGAATCTGCTGGAGAGGCCCATAGAACTCAAGAAAGCCATTTACTCACGAGATCGCCAGTTTCTTGTTAAAGGATATAACTCGGTAACAGTTGGATGGAAGGGATGCACAGGACCAGATATGAGAGAAGGGCGTGGAGCTCCCATGTCCTCTCTAAGCACCCACCCTCCCTGAATCTGCAACCCGAACGTTTCCAAATCTTGTCCTCCTGTTGGGTTTTTATGAAAACTTTATTACACAGGCATGATTGATCAAATCATTGGAAGCTGGCAATTTGTTTAACCTCCAGCCTCTCTCCAAATGTTCCAGAACAGCCAGTATTATCTCTGGTGGCTTGCCTCATTCAAAAAGACTGAGCGAGGGTCTTTGTTTTAAATTGTCATATGTCCTGCACACAATGGTGTGCGGAGTTAGCATAGGTAGCTGCATCTTATCCTTCAGGAAACTAAAATCTTCTCCGGAATCTGTCAGAAGCTTTGAATAAAACAAAGTCAAGTATCAACTAAGTATCAGGTGATATGCTAGGTTCTGGAATGCAAAATAAAATATGTGGTCATACTTCTCAAATTACAATGAGAATAATTCTTACTAAATGCCAATACTTATTAGATACTTACTATGTGCCAGGAACCATCAACCATTTTACCTTCATTATTATTTCATTTAATCTTAATGATGTTATACAGTATGCACTGTCATTGTCTTTATTTCAGCAATGGAAAATAAAACATAAGATTTTAGCTTGACCGAAGTTGAATGACCAGCACGTAGGGAGCTGGGACTTGAACCCCAGCTTGTCTAGATGTCTCCCAACTCAAGCACCTCCCAGTCAGTACCTGCCACGTTGTAGATGAATTCCCCACCTTACTGGCTCTCTCCCTGAGGGACGTGGGAAACTGGAAAGTTTCCTGGATCCAACACAACGTTCCCACTTCTTTGCTACCAGAAAGCCCTGTAGTTGCCTCCAAGTCTACCTCCTCCAGAAAATAGAAATGAACAAAAGACCTTCTTTCACTGGGTCAATCTGATATGACAGTTCATCACAACATTGCCATGTGGCTGTCGGCAAAGGCAACTGGACAGGCTGGCAGCTGAGATCTGTTGGCATGGGGGCCAGGTCCTGATCTTTAGGACTGGACAGTCGTTTGTTATCTGGCTCCATCACTCTCTTCCCCTGTCCATCACCCAGAGGCCAACACAGCAGCAGGTCCCCCTGGACACCAAATTGATAGCATGTGACTCTTTAACCCAGCCTTCCAGGACGTCAGAGCAAAATACAATGGAATTTGGAATTTCACGAAAGTGCACTTACTGGATAGTTAGCTGTTGGGCATTAGGACACTGATCGAGCTGTCCTAAAGTCAGTTACCACTGTGACTTGGTGGATTTTTCTTGAAACCTCTTATAGACTAAAATATTTGGCTAACTTAGGGTCCAAAGCCGTAAGGATATTTTTTTAAAGACTTCCTTAGGAATGAACATCTTCTCCGAGAACAGGTAGAATATTCAGCAGAAGACAGAACTGAGTTTTCAATTCTTTTTTGGGCTGTAGACAGTTAGCTTATTACAACCCAGCCAGCCATGGCTCATGTTTGCAAGATGGGCCTGCCTGAGATAGGTCAGCTGAAATGATTCGGGTCAAGAACTGATTCATGCACTATCTTCATTTTACAAATACATAGATAAGAGAGAGTAAGACTGGTGAAAGATCATATAGCTTTGAGGGAAAATGGATTTTAGATAAAGTAGGCATGCAACACCATTTAAGAATGCCATGACTCATTCACCAGTGAAAACCATACTATAAATATTCCCTGTGCCAAGCATTGTACCAGGTACTGTGGAAACACTGATGAATCACACATCATTTCCTGGACTTCCTGGAGCTCCCAGCTCCGCAGCAAGCTTGTCAGGGAAAACTAACGATTATAACACGATATGATAACTTCCACCCTGGAAGCTGATGCTGAACCAGAGTGTATCCAGAATCATCCGGTTGTACTCAGCACAGATTTCCACAAAGTCTCTCTGGACATCGTCTTCAAGGGAAACAGCTGGGCATCGTAATCTGCCTTCAGAGCCTTCCTGCAAATCCGAAATTGAGGATAAGCCCTCTTGACAAGTGTGGCAGACACTTCTGCGTGGTGTGGGCCCAGCTCCCACTAGGGGATGCATAGGACCCATGCCCACAGATAGGTTCCCTCCTGGGTAATCAGATTTGCAATATACCTAGGCTGCTTTGAGCTTTGCTCTTTGCTAAAACCCCCTCACCCTGCAAGTACCTTGCAGGCCCAGTGTAACCAACCGGCTGCCTATTCATTTGCTAATGTCCTTCTTCTGTGATGTAATGAGGGGCATTGGCTCCTTTGTTGTAACCAGGATAGTGAGGAAGAACCATCTTGGAATGTGAGGAGATATTTTAGAATAAAGGCCTGTCATGGCAGAGGCCACAGCTTTTGCTCCTCTCGAGAGAAAAGCCATGCTGTCGTCCTTTTTCCTCCACCAGACTCGGCAGTCTGTGTGCCTGTTTTATTTCATCCATAATGACACGAACACTGCTGGCTGGTGTCAGCATCAGACAAGAGTTATTTTAAGAAATTTGTGAGTTTTTGTTTGCTTTTCTTGTCTGTTGCTTTCAGTTTTATATCCCACATATGACTGAAATTGTACGATTCTAAACTTTTTCTGACTGACTTATGTCACTTAGCCTGATATGTTTGAGGTCCATCCATGCGGCCGTAAATGGCAGTATTTTACTTTTTCTTATGGCTGAGTAGTATTCCATTGTGTATACGCACCCCGTCTTCAAGCAAAAACTAATAGGCACAGACAACAGTACGTGGTTGCCAGCGAAAGGGGGGTTAGGAAATGCTAAATGGGGGCCAAACACTTGGTGATGGAAGATGATCTGACTTGGGGCAGTAGGCACACAATGCAATATACAGATCATGCCTCATAGAAATGTGAATTTAAAAACTGTATAATCTTATTAACCAACATCCCAATGAATTTAAATTTTTGTAAAGAAATTTAACCAGCAGAAAATACTCTATTAAGAACTAGCCATACAGACTGCCTGAAGTACTCGAGACTGGGAATTTGGGGGTGACTTCCGTCTATTGGTGCTTTATCCCTTTTCCCAGGTAGTCCTAAGAGAGCTGGGCTGCGTTGCTTCACTGTGCAGCGCCCCAGGCCCCAGGCCCCAGGCCCCCTCCACCGCACAAACTCTTAGACATGACCCGCAGTTCTCTCTTCCACTCAATTTCAGCCAAAATAGCTTCTTTTGTCTCTGTTAGTCAGTTCTGGTCTCCATGCCCTGTGACCTGGGTTGCTCTTCAGCACGTCCAGAGGGGAGAAAACTTAACTGTTACTTTGTCTCCATCCTCCTTTTTTTTTCCTTCCCCTTTGCTAGAGAGGGTTTCTGTGTATCCATCGAATTTTGAAGGCCTGCTCAGTCCCATCCTTGTTCACACAGGGCTGTTTCAGTCTTGCCACATTAGTTTGTGACTTACCACTAACACAGATGATGATCCTAGCGGTAGGCTGATCCCAAGGTGCCTTGCTGGAGACTGACATGACTGAAATCAATCACTATATACCGCAAGCCCTGCCTTATTGACTATTTAGTTCTTAAGTGCATTGGCGTGATGCTTTTCGGATAGGGAGTTTAGGGAAGGCCTCTCACAGAAGTGAACCACATGGACGACCAGCGAGAAAGCATTTCCAGAAAAGGGAACTGCAAGGGCAAAGGCCCCTAATGATAGCAGCTGTGGTGTCAAAGGTGCTGAGGATTATGAGAAGGAAACGAGGCAGTACAGAATAAAAATGTCATCTGCTATTATCTGGCATGGTTTCAGGCACATGCGAGCATCTTTGTGTTCGTTTTAAAAAAATACATGATTGATTAGGAAGAAGACGGACATGCCAATATCTGTTGAGTTTCTAACGTGAGCCACTGTGCTGGATGTTTCCTGACATCATCCCCTAGAGGCGCAAAGCTACCACGGTGCTGCGGGTAGGTTCTCCAGAGCTCTCCCTCCGGGGCTCATGGCTCGCCCGCTTAGCAGCTGTGTGATCTCGAGCGAGTCATTTAATCCCCCTGTGACTCAGTTTCCTCATTTGTCAAATGGGCCTAAGAAAATACCTTCTTTTTAGGGCTGGTGTAAGAATTATATGAACTCATGTGTGAGCTCAACAGTTCCTGACATATGGAAGCCCACTCTACATTTTTGTTTTGTTTTGGGGGGGGGGGGTTGAAATTATTATCTTATAGATGAGGATGACCAAAACCAGACAGGTTAAAAAAAAAAAAAACACTCGCCAAGGCAACCTGGACAGTGAATAGGAATGGTGGCAAACACAGGCAAAGTCAGGCGTTCCTGACGGCACAGTCCCTCCTTGCCCAAGCACACAGCATGTGGAACGGGAATCAAGGCCGTGGGGATCGTCCAGCCTCAGTGGCCTCTGCCTCCACCCCCCTGGAGGGTGACCCTGATCACAGAGTCTCAAGAATAACAATTGCTCGGCAGCATCTTTCTCAGCTGGATTTCGGATGGTTCCTCATCTTCTTTAATTCTGCAACACGTGCAGCTTCTGAATGGATACTTTCAGTCTTCAGTGGAAAATGCCCATGTTTAGCCTCATAAAATCTCTAAATGCTTCAAGGTAGTGTGGTTGTCGGTTCCTCTTTATCTCCTCAGTAATGTATGGGGTTTTTTTTATTTAAGTCTTCTATTTACTGCCACAAAATGTCCCCCACATTTACTTTGTGGCTGTCAGAGGATTCAGGTTTCAGCCCACACCCGCACATGGGGCACCCTAGAGTCTCAGCAAAAGGTTCTGTGCCAAATCCTTTAATTCCGACATACATAATTTGACTCTTCCTGATGACTTTCCCTTTAAATTATGGTTTCACGCTGCTGTTTTGTCTCTGCAGATGGTAAACAGACCATTCTCTATCCATCTGGCGCAGGTACGCTGGCTATTCTTGGCTTGAAGTTTCAACGAAGGGGAATTCAATTTCTGTCGGTCGTTACCTTTCTTGCCCTCTCCCTTTGCCTCTCCGATTTGCTCCGTGCGTGTCAACTTCCTGTCTCCATGGGTCCGCATCCTGTGTTATCCCCGAGTTGCAGCCTTCTGGCAATTGTTCCGAAACAACAGACCAAAGGAGGGAGAGGAAAGAAAACAGAAAGAGAGGCTTTGCAGTTTGATCATTTGAGAACGCAAACAACTCATGGCAACATATCTGGCTTGTTCCAAATTGGTTTGGAGTTGGTTGACTCATGGAAAATGCCAAAAGACAAATGGGGCCCTGTAAGAACGAATGTGAAGTCTGCATATTTGCAAACAGGCTCGTACGTGTTCTGGCTCCGAGGGTAGACACTCCCTGCCTACTACTCATTACAACGTGATTTGGCGGGGAAAACTGTCCTTTCTCAAGAGTGTGATCACATGGGCTGCTGATAGATGAGAAAGAATAGGTTAAGAAGGCTGGAATTCTTGAACGAGAAACATGCCAGAGGCCTTAGAGGTGCTCTAACCTGAGACCCTCACTTTACAGGTAAAAACAGAGCATGCGTGACTTGACCACAGTCCCACCAGCTGTTGAGTGGCAGAGCCCATGCTAACGTCCAGCTGATGACTTGGTTAATTGCTCTGTATTGGTAGACTGAAATAAAAATGAATGATATCTAGAATTTTTATTTGATGTTTCAAGATTTGAGGGTCTAATATGTAATTTCAGCAAAAACAAAGATTCAAGTGACTTTAGACCCAAAATAGATACTCTTTTATATACTGGTTTCCAAATTGCACTCCACAGAGCCTCTGGCACCCCCAGAGGTGTTTCTGAGACCACAGGTGGCCGGCCGGGGAGAGTCTGGAGTGGGAACTCTGGCCGACGCTGCCCCCCACTGCTCCCTGCCCCCCACTGCTCCCTGCCCCCCACTCCTCCCCTGCCCCCAGCCAGCATCCATGATTAAATTAAAGTGGCTCGGTCTTTATAGTTGTATGCTTTCCTTCTTAGGCCATATTTTAGAAAAGTACATTAAGAAGAGTAGATTAGGTTCCACTAGCCCATTTGCAGATGAGCAGAGAAGGAGGTAATTTTCTCAAAGTCATTAACTGAGATAATGGCAAAACTTGAACAAGATCACAGGTCTGCCAAACTCCTCATCCAGTGGATTGTCAGTCCCTCAGACTGCTACGGAGGAGTCATTTGATACGAGTTTAATACAGTCCATGCTGGCTCTCAGGGCTTGTTTGCCCTCTCTGGCCCGGGGCAGGTTGCTATTTAAATCAGAAGTGCCCATCAAATGAAAGAAACCAAGTTTCAAATGGCCCATTCAGGGACAAATTTAAAAATAATGGAAGAATGGAGGGATGGGTTTTCCTCTACCCACCAAGAGGGGAAGACCAAACAAGTCCTAAAGGCAAAAAGATGCAAATCCAACAAAGGCAGGAGATCACAAAGGAGATAGGAACAGGGTATCTGATGCAAGGGAGGGGGCAGACTGAGGGGTCAGGAGTTCCTGGCGGGTGTCAGGTAAGAATCAGGTGATGGCAAGGGAGTTAAGAAAGATGGTGACTAAAAGCCAGGAGGGAAGGGAAAGAAGGGCAGTTGGCTGGCACAAGGCCAAAGGGCTGGATCCTGAGTGGTCGGCTTTTAGCCAATTTCCACGAGCCTTTGGACACACAACAAACTGTGCCCCAGGACCTTGCAAACAACCACTGTAGCTGGAGGCTGGTCAGTCCACACATTGGGGGGGGGGTTGCCCCTCCCTTTAAATTGTCACTTATATATGCACAACCTGTTATTCTTCACTTTGGCATGACTTAGATTTTTTCCAATTCTGTTCAGGTCTCTGCAACTGACACCATATCTTCAGGGTCCTTGGAATTTTTTATTGAACTTTAAGATACCACTACCTAGATCATCCTCAGGGCAAAAGTATCCCATTCCAGTGCAGGACCAAAGTAAACGAGGAAAGTGAGTGTGGTTGAAGTAAGTGGATTAGGGTGAACCCTTGTTTTGTCTCCTTAAAGCAAAAATGAAGACCGTGACAAAAATCCAATGCTTTTTAATTTGACCCATGATATTGTCAAAGAGTGGATCTTTGTTTCTATTCTTCTTTCTTTCTTAAAACTACACAGCTCACTCTGTGCCATGTGACTTTGCAAGCATCAGTAGCTGTTATTTGAGTAGATAAAACCAAGGATGTTGGGCTTGGCCATGGGACTTACTTTGAATGTTAATGGACTTGTCATCATGGGACTTGTCAATGTATTTGTACTAAATACACTGTGGTAAACACTGTGGACTCGGGTTTCTGCTATTTGTGATAAGGACGAGGTCTGATTAGCCACCTGTCCAGGTAAATGGAGAATGGAGTGGACATGAACCCAAACTGTGTCCTAATGCAAGTCTAGCTAATCGTCAATGAATGGGATCAGTATCAGAATCCCAGCCAACCTACAGATCTGGCAGCAGGAAAAATCAATGTCTGTTGTTGTAAGTTGCTGAGGTTTTACATTTCTTTATGATACCTCATTACTGCTGATCGATTTGGGTAGCATTCAGTCAAAAGTACTGCATCATGGGAGAAAGCACAGTGGTTAAGAGCTTAGCTCTGGAGTCTGAATGGTGCAGTTTGAGTTTTGACTGTGTTATGTAGAGCAACACCATACTGAGAAAATGAAGTAAGTACCCTGTGAAAAATGTATTTGTAACTTCCCAGTCTGTCCTGGTGGTGCCTTTGCCTGCCATCATTCATGGACACTTGCAGAGTGGTGAAAACTTTGAGTCACTTGATCTGCATGTTCCCAGCTGAGGTTGAACCAGCCAGGCTCTGCTTTCTTGATTCAGCTCTCATACCGTAAACTAATGTCCTTTTTGTGGTCCATCTAGTGCCCTGTCTTTTGCATTTGTATGCTTTTCTGTTGGTGAGTTTGCAGTTCAAAATGGCCCCCGACTGCGATGCTGAAGTGCTAGCTATTGTTCCTGAGTTCAAGGAACAATAGGCATATCAGGCTGTGATGTGCCTTCCAGAGAAATTAAGCGTGTTAGATAAGCTTCATTCAAAGCATAAATTGTGGTGCTGTTGACCTGACTTCAATGTTAATGAATCAACAATGTACATTAAATGAGGTCTCTTGAAACAGAAATACACAGGGAAAAAAGGTTAGATATTGATCAGTTGAAAAAAATATGGTAACCAGAGACTCACAGGAACCTAATCTTGTATTTCCCCCAGAAGCAGCAAATGAGAGTATTCACTAATTCAGTGACTAACAGCTGCCCTGAATAATGAGAATCGACTTTCTGGAATGTAACTACCAGGAATAATACGAATCGACAGCACTTACCTCATAAGGTTCTTGTTCAAGTTAAATAAGATAATAAGTTATGTGACATATTTAGAAAGGTGCCTTAGAGCATAGGAAATATTTGTAAATATTACCTATGATTTATTATGCTCAAGAATCTACATGGTAATCATAAGAAACATATGTAAGTTGGACTAGAGTCATGCGGGTAGGGTTACTGACAGGTTTATAGATAGGGCTTTCATTGATTCTGCAACAGGGAGAGATTAAGACTGGAGGTGACTATCCATATTTTGGATATTAGCTCCTTGTCACAGCTGTTGTTTGCAAATATCTTCTCCCATTCAGTTGGTTGCCTTTGTTTTGTTGGCAGTTTCTTTTGCTGAGCAGAAGTTTTTTAGTTGGATATAGTCCCACTCATTTATTTTTGCTTTTACTTGCCTTGTCGTTGAGGTCAAATTAATAAAATCCTCTCTAAGACCAAGGTTAAGTTTAGTACCTATGTTTTCTTCTATAGAAAAAGAAATTTAAGGCAAGAGTGAGAAAAATAAGTCAGATCCAAGGTGGCTAACAGGTAAGGCCAGTACAGGGACTGGAAATCATGTCATCAAAGAATTTTACCCAGGGATCCAAAGAGACCAGCAGATATTTTGAAAAGAGTTTGGACCCTGTGACTGCTATCATGGATAATCTGAAACCTGAAAGGTTTGGTCCGCTGGTTTACATCTTCCATATTCTACCACACTGGTTGTAGGATCTTAACCAGGGCGTTCTTCGGGGAGGTCACAGTGACCGGAGAGAGCCAGGAATTCTGATTTCTGGCATTTCCTGAACAACATGGAGATAGAATTGTTGCCACATTCTGATAAGCTGTAGCTACTGTTGGATCACAACTGAACAAGGGAATACAAGCAAGAACCACCCAACATATCCCAGACAACCCACCAAAATGTGAGAGACAATGATAAATCGATATTGGTAGCTATGAGGTTTGGGGGTGATTTGTTAGTAGGTGGTTTTGCAATAATTGGATACTCTCCAAATAGAGTTCAACAGTCCTGACAGAAAGAAAGTTCACCCAAAATAAGGGTTCAAAACTCTTCCTTTTTTTAGTTTCAGGGTTTTTTTCAGGATGCTGAAATTTCAGTGCTAACACCTGGATGTTTCAGGCAAACTGAGATGATTTGTTAGCAATAGATTATTAAAACAGACCCAGCAAAGTTAAGAAATTGTCCTACTGATCACCATTGTTGAATGGTGACTATGTTGGGGGTAAAAACCTGCCATGTGGGCTGCAAGATGTCTTACGCTATTCTACCTCAAGGATCAAATCAGAATCTTAGACTGATTAAACCTTAAATGCCTTTCCAACTCTACAGTTCTATGTGTCTCTTGGTCCTTGTGTGAGAGAACAAGATCCAAGTTCCTTCTACTAATTCTTCTGGTCTTGGCTGAAAAGTCTTATCATTCCTGAAGTGATCTGGGGAGCCCTGTTCCTCCCCTGGATGAAGTGACATTACTATGACATCATGCACACACTTTGTGATGATCATCTTTGTAATTACTCTATCAAAATCTATTCTACCTGCTAGACAAAGCTGGCTATTTGAATACTGAGTCCTGCACAATACTATGTCGAACATGTTGCTTAAACATTGGTTAGAATAATAAACTCTACATACTAATTTTAAATTTACTCTAAAATATGAGGGAATTGATTTTGATACTGTTGAATGTCAACACTGTGTTTCAGGATTGATGTAGTTTAATTTTTTTTATTTTTCACTGTAGGCAAGATAGATAGGAAAGCATGAATCGGTCAATTTCCACTTCACCTTTGGAATATTGATCAGCTGAGAAAAAGATTGTAAACAGAGACTCACTCCTTCGGAACAGACTCAAAAGGAAGAAAGTACCTGATATTCCTTCCTTCCAAAAGGAAGGATTCTCATGATATCAGAGCATGTGAAGGGAAAATTATATATTAAAACATATTTAAATTGAACATTTGAAATGGCTATCCTAACAAAGCCTTTCTGTTTGTTATGTTTTGCAATGTAAACAAAATTGGGTGTTTTTTTTTTGAACCCTACCATGTTTATTTTAAGTGTGTGACATATTTTGGGTGAACTTTCTTTCTGACAGGACTATTGAACTCCATTTGGAGTGTATCCAATTATTGCAAATCCTGTTTGTAACACCAAAATTCCAAGAAAATAAGAAGAAAAATAGTTTAAAAAAAGAGTAGTTTCCATGCCAAAAAGCCCAACTCTTGTTATCTTGACTTCAAGAAAATCCACTGGCTTTTTGCCTCACTGACAATCAAGACCCCCATTAAACTAAGCAGTTTTAAATGACAATTAAAGAACATTTTAAAAATAGAATCATGAAATAGGCTGGTAAATCTGAATAGGTTAGAAAATTGAGTTGGGAGATAATGGTGATCCAGTCTTACTTTTGTAGCGATTTTGTGAAGTTAACAAGGCCTGCGTTTGTCTTTCTGTGCCTAACAAAGTAATAATTTACCAAAAGTAGAGACTCTTGTGTTCCAATTATGTTGATTTAAAAAAAAAAAATGAAATCACATTGCTCTTGGGCCTGAAGGTGTCATCTAGAATCCCTTGTCTTATTTGACAGATGGGACACTGAGCCCAATCATGGACAGATTTGAAAGGATCTTCTTCCAGAAAGTTCCAGAAAGCTCCGGAGAGTTAAAGGCACTGCTGAAACTAAAAGCCAGGTAAAGCATTTTCCGGTTCAGTATTTTTTAGTTGGTTTATTGGTTTATCTGTATTTTTGCTTTTGAGGATGTGCAGAGATGAAGGGAGAGGAGAAAGAGGGCTGAAAAAAATGTATTTCATTTCCAGGTTATTCCAGGCATCCTTATTTACGTGTCTGAGACTGTATTTTAGTCATGGTATTTCAGCCCCGTTTTAAAGCTAATAGTGTAATAAATGTACTTTTCATGCTATTTATAAAATCTTATACATACATTCTTAGTGTTTATATACTGTTTTGTTGAGCACAGGTGCCAGTATTTGTCATATTGAGCCATGTGGCACTGCCACTTTGGTGGCTTAAATATAACCAACACTAGCAATTCCTTACCTTTCAGTTTATAACTATTCTATGTCACAGGCTCGGCGTAGGTGTTTGAATGAGCTGCAATGGATATTTTGAGGGAAATGCACATTTGATATACTCAGTTTTGCCACAAACATCACCCATGTGTTAGAGGGTCACCAACCACTTTCCTCTGGGGAGCAGAAAGCCTCATAGCCAGAGGCTCCAGGGTGGCGGGAAGGACCTGGTAAAACACTGCCCAGGCCCGGGGAGAATGGCAAGCCCTTCTTTCAAAGCATTCTCACTCACAATTTGTGGGGCCCTGGCAAGGTCAGAAAAACAAACTCCTCTAATTCGGATGTGGCTGTACCTCTCAACTGCCAAGCTATTTTGTCATAAATTGTACCTTTTACCTACATTGAAAATATCTGCAGCTTTTGTCCTCGTCTGTCAGCATCTGCCCATCATTCATAACCCCAACGCCCTGTGACAACCATGCTGTATTTGGGCACATTAAGGGATTGCTATTTGGAAATAGTTCCTTAAGGGAGATTTCTGAAAGGAATTTCTGTGCCAATAAATGAAAATATTCTGAAGGCTCTTCCTATGTGTTGCCAAATTGATTTCCACAAGGCCATTAGCAGTGTTACGCCCACCAGTAATTGATCAAAGAGCTCATTTGCCCGCATTATCACCAGCACGAGGTGGCATCCTTCAGAGGTTAAAATCTGTGTTGGCTCTTTTGGTGACTTAATTTGATATCCTGAGGTCTTCTCTACCACATTGAGTTGTCCAAGCACAAATGGCAATTGCATGTTTCTTACATCCATTCTCTTGGTCTTCACTTGGCAGAGGTCTACAATTTGGGGGCAAACACTTATAAGGACTCAGGAAAGAATAGGTTGCCTTCTCTACTGCTGCCTTTGGACCTTCAGCTGGCCAGCATGTTTTTCCAACCACTGGAGTTGATTTTCCAAGGCAAAATAACAGCTTGAGGTCTACCATTACTTTTGAATTCAGAAATGCTTAGAGATTTAAAAATGTTCCTTGCGGCCAAGATAGAGGTGTACATAGGCAGACATACTGTACCTTCTTGCACAACCAAAATAAGGACAAAAATTTAGAACAAAAAAACAATCAGTACAGACAGAAAATTGAACTGTATGGAAGTCCAACAACCAAGGAGTTAAAGAAGAAACATTCATCCAGACTGGTAGGAGGGGTGGAGTTTGGCAGCCAGGTAGAGAGGACTCACAGCAAAGCACTGGCTGGCAGACCCAGTGAGGCTGCAGATTGTGGAGAGGCTTGGCACACAAGGCAGCTCCACACTCACACACAGATGAACCAGGCAAAACTGGGGAGCGAGGCGGACCATGCAACCCAGGGCTCCAGTGCAGGAAACAAAGCCTCAAAACACTGACTGAAAACACCTGTGGGGGTTGAGGTTCTGGGAGAGACTCCCAACCTCACAGGAGAGTTCATTGGAGAGACCCACAGGGTCCCAGGACATATACAAACCCACCCACCCAGGAATCAGCACCAGAAGAGCCCAATTTCCTTGGCAGAAGTGGGGGAGTGACTGAAATCTGGCAGAGAGCAGAGGAACCACCATTGTTCCCTCTCAGACCCCTCCCCCACATACAGTGTTACAACCCAGTGACTGGGTTGACCCACCCTGGTGAACACCTAAGGCTCCACCCCTCACACGTAACAGGCTCATCAAGACAAAATAAACAAATAAATAAACGGCCCAAATGAAAGAACACATCAAAGCTCCAGAAAAAATACAACTAAGCGACCAAGAAATAGCCAACCTATCAGATGCACAGTTCAAATCACTGGTAATAAGGATGCTCACAGAATTAGTTGAATTCGGCCATGAATTAGGTGAAAAAATGAAGGCTACGCTAAGTGAAATAAAGGAAAATGTACAGGGAACCAATAGTGATGGGAAGGAAACTGGGACTCAAATCAATGGAGTGGGCCAGAAGGAAGAAAGAAACATCCAATCAGAAAAGAATGAAGAAACAAGAATTCAAAAAAATGAGGAGAGGCTTAGGAACCTCCAGGACATCTTTAAATGTTCCAACATCTGAATTATAGGGGTACCAGAAGGGGAAGAGGAAGAGCAACAAGTGGAAAACGTATTTGAACAAATAATAAAGGAGAACTTCCCCAATCTGGCAAAGGAAATAGACTTCCAGGAAGTCCAGGAAGCTCAGAGAGTCCCAAAGAAGGTGGGCCCAAGGAGGAACACAACAAGGCACATCATAATTACATTAGCCAAGATTAAAATGAAGGAGAGGATCCTAGAAGCAGCAAGAGATAAGGAGACAGTCACCTACAGAGGAGTTTCCTGAAATCAGCTGACAGAGGACTGTCATCAATTTCTCAAAAGAGACCTTACAGTCAAGAAGGGGTGGAAAGAAGTATTCCAAGTCATGAAAGGCAAGGACCTACATCCAAGATTGTTCTATTCAGCAAAGCTTTCATTTAGAATGGAAGGGCAGATAAAGTGCTTCTCAGATAAGGTCAAGTTAAAGGAGTTCATCATCACCAAGCCCTTATTATGTGACATGTTAGATGGACTTATCTAAGAAAAAGAAGATAAAAACGTGTATAGTAAAATGACAGCAAATTCACAATTATTGACAACCACACCTAAAACAAAAAAGAAAAACAAACTAAGCCAACAATAGAACAGGAAGAGAACCACAGAAATGGAGATCACATGGAGGGTTAGCAACAGGGAAGTGGGAGGAGGAGAGAGGGGGAAAAGGTACAGAGAACAAGTAGCATAGATGGTAGGTAGAAAATAGACAGGGGGAGGGTAAGAATAGTACAGGAAATGTAGAAGCTAAAGAACTTTAAGTATGACACATGGACATGAACTAAAGGGGGGTAGTGTGGGTGGGAGAGGGTGTGCAGGGTGGAGGGGAGTGAAGGGGGGAAATGGGACAACTGTAATAGCATAATTAGTAAACTATTAAAAATAAAATTTCCTTGCCTGTAAACTGAGGATTGTACTGATAACATTTAGGGTTGGAGAGAAAGCATGGTGTTTTTTCAATGCTTGTGAGTCATTATTGGGGTTATTAGCTAATATTTATCTAATAATATTCACTCATGCCCATGTCATTTTATATATCTAACAAACTGCAGCATGGGAAGAATCCATGGAAAGTTCTCAAGGATGAGCTAGCCGCATTGTTTAGGAACTTAGTCAATAACATGGAGTAGTGGGAAGAATTGGGGATGTGGAATGGCCTTGCTTGAGGTTGGATTGGCCTCTATCGATTACTAGTTCCATCAATTTAGAAAAGCCTCTTTTTATTGCTGAGCACCAGTGTTCTCATCCCTGAGCACAGGGAGGCAGAAGAGAGTCCCGACATCATTGACGTAAAGTACCTGGCGCAGTGGAGAAACACAATTGGTGCTAATGAAGGAGCGTAAGGTGTCGTGGCTTAAGAGCAGAAGCTGTAGGAACCCAGATCTGAACTCAGATGTTATCTCCATGGGAGTAATTTTTGGAACTCTCTGGAATTCAGTTTCTTCATTTGGTAAAATAGTAATACCTTCATTTATGGGTGTCGTGAAATATCAAACAATCATACTGCCTGTGCATTGTTTAACCTAGTGCCTGGTATACAGTAAATGATAACTGAGTGGTGCTTATTCCTATGTTAAGATCATTGTATTTTCCCTCACTCTGCTTTTGTCAAGCACTAAGAATGCAGTTGCAGGCTCCTTTTTCAATCCAGATATTAATACATAACCTCAATGTGCTTTGCAAGCCCTAGCAGCTTGTCAAAAATGAACACCATGTGTCACTTTGATCTACTGTTCTTTTCAGATGCTGTCAGGGCGGCAGGTTGTTTTTCTGTCTGTGTCACAGAAATACATGATAACGGATGTTAATCCTTACGGCGCTCACACTGTGAACAAGGTCCAACTGCGGGCATCCCAAAGCTGCCGTTCCTTATTGATGCCTTAAGCACTCTGAATTAAATCCCCCTTTTCACCACCTCAGTGTTTGACCTTGAAAATGAAATGTTAACCTAAAGGAAGACTGTAGGTATGTATGTATTAGTATGAACAGATATTCATAATGACATGATGGATGATCGATGGATGGATGGATGGATAGATAGAGATTGAGTAATTTGTCCAAAGTCACACAACTAGTAAGCAGAAGTGTAGGGATTCAAGGAATCTGGCCCCAAAGCCTGCTCTTCATCAGGTGTTTATTTTCTCTATTCCCACACAGATATGGAGTAACCCCTTTAAGGGTTATTATAATCGATTCACGTAACATATTTATTTTCAGATGGTGACCTCAGGCATTCTCAAAAAATCTTTTGCTGGCATTGCAACCTGTCTAATTCAATAATTCCGACACGTT
Source organism: Anoura caudifer (assembly GCA_004027475.1). Lineage (NCBI taxonomy): Eukaryota > Metazoa > Chordata > Mammalia > Chiroptera > Phyllostomidae > Anoura > Anoura caudifer. The sequence goes on along the minus strand of PVKU01008111.1, from coordinate 30,471 downwards.
TTTATGTGGAGGGACACCTAGAACAGGCAACTGCACTGACAGTGGGGCCCAGATAGAGAGCAGCCCCTCTAGAAAGAATGGTTTTATAATACAAATATTTTTTGAGATGGCATGTTCTATATAGCATATATTCACAGGAAGAAGGGTCTTGCTGCTGTCTTACAGAGCAAGGACTATGGAAAAATTCCTATTTCTGAGAAGATATGACAGAGCTAGCTTTCGGCACTATAGAATGGATAAGAGGAAGACAGCTTTGGGCTGCACTTTTTTTTTTCTTTTTCAGAGTTCCTGATGCCCTTTATAGAAAAAAGCACTGTACAGTCCTCATTTTATCAGAACTGCTGTTGGCCTACTTGGACCACTCTGGAAGATAGGAGGGGATTACTAATGTAAGTTCAGTGCAGCGGATTCAAATAGCTCGTAAACCCTTCCAACACTTTAGGATGTCCCCAATTTAAGATTTTATAAAGCAGTAAGGGGATATTTATGTAACAGTAAATATTCCTGGGGCAGAAGTAGTCTTAGAATTTTACATAAACATAAACGAACTCCACACAACCAAAAAACTGGAAATATAACAGCCATAACAGCCTACCGTTGATTAACAGCGCAGCCTCACTTTACCATCACGGTTAGGACTGGCGAAGATCAGCGTCCGCAGCCCACACATCACCAAACCCACACTGCGTGGAACTCTCCACCAGTCTAAATAAACCAACATGGAGTGGAGCTCTCCACTAGCTTAAAGGCTGTGATGATATATATTCGTTGTTCTATAATTTATTCTACAAAAAATCTTGTGGAATGATATCTAAATAATGTGTACCAAATTTTTATACTAAGGTATACTTTTTCATGCGGTTAATTCTCCCTTTCTTCAGTGTGAGGCAAGTTTTGAGACAGGCACCTGGTTTTGTAAGCACCACCAAAGTCAAAACATGAGGATACAGTACCTGTCCTTCACCTCCCCAAACCCTCCCCCGCACCCCTCGGTGGTCAGCTCCTCCACACTAACCCAGCGACCATAGGAAGCATATGTTATACAGACTTTTGCGTCCTGTTTTTCCACTTAGTGTAATTCATTTTAAGAACCCTCCATGTGCTTGCACGTCATTCTTTCCTTCCGCTTGGCAAATAAGGATTCCATCGTATGGCTGTACCACAGTCCGTTTATCCGGTCATCGGCTGAAGACCATTTAGGTATTTCCAATATCTGGCTATTAGTAACAAAGCCACTACAAATATATACACAAAAGTTTCATGCAAATAAAAGTTTTCATTTCTCCTTTTTGAATATTCCAGAGTGAATTGGAGTTGTATGGTCCTCATATATATAACTGTATAAGAAACTGCCAAACTTTTTTCCAAGAGGCCATCCTATTTTGTGTTCCCATGAAAGATGTATGAAAATTTCATTTATGTACATCTTTGTCAGCGTATGGTATTATTATACATTTTAGCTATTCTAATAGGTGAGTAGTAATGTCTCGCTGTGGCTTATGTTGCATTTAATTAATAGCTAATAATGTTGAGCATTTTTTAATGTGCAGTGTCTGTTTGCTTCTTTTATGTGTGTGTATACATATATTTAGATTGGGTCATTTCTTTTTTATTATAAAATTTTAAGAGTTTTTCATATTTTCAAACACTTTCTCCCAGTCTGTCTTGTATTTCCATTATCTTAATAGTGTTTATCAACCAGCAGAAGTTCTTGATTTTAATAACATTTAATCTATTGATGTTTTCTTATATGGATTGTACTTTTGTTGTTATATCTAAGAAGTTTTGCTTAATCCAAGATGAAAAATACCTTCTCCCATGCTTTCACCTAGAGATTTTATGGTTTTGGGTTTTGCATTTCAGCTTATTACCCAACTTGAACCTTCCTTACTGGGGGAATTCTGTCAATGACTGACCCTAAGTTCCGGTGGGCTCACGGAAGGGCTCCTGCAATGGAGGTGGGATGGCAGATGGATCCCAAAAGGGAACAGACACAGTTTGTACTGAGTGGAGGAGCCCAGAGATGGACGATGTTGTCCTGGCAGCCTTGTCTTCTTATGGGGCTGACATCAAGAGGTACCAAATGTGTAGCGAGATTCACCCTGACGGTCTCCAGGTTCACAGTGAGAGCAGAGATGTGAGTGCGGGAGAGTGTCAAGAGGGAGGGTTTTGCCAGGATTTTGCGGCTATGCCAGGAGTCCTGGTCTGCCGACTCTGGGTTTCTTTTAAGTGAGAAACTCATCTGTTTCAACTTATGTTATTTTGGGCTTTTCCTCAAGGTACAACCAAGCCGAGTTATGCTTGATAGAGTTTTCCTCTGCAATGCACTCAGGTTAGAAACCAGAATTCAATCGCTTGGGCTACTGTATGTCATCTATATTGAGCTCTGACAGTGAGATGGATTAGCATAAGATAATTCATGGATCCAGCACACATTTCCCTTCATTTACTCCCAAGAACTTAGAATTCCTTTCCCAGAAAGACTTGAAAATTTTTCAAACAATGTGGTCAATTTGGGTCTTCAGAATATGACCCCATCACCACTAGCCACTGGAGAAATTGCTTTGGTTTCGCAAAATTAATAGAAGATCCATTCTCTTGTACCTTTAATGCCAGTCAGCTCTTTTACATGGTCAGTTTTCCTAGGAAAGGGGGTTATTACGTTAAATCAGTAATTAAGCTGAAGCTTCTGTTCCTCAGGATTTAGTTCCCAAGTTGTTACGTTCAGGTAAACCAGTGCCTTGGAAGTAGCAAATGCATGGATAACAGCAGAGTAGAAACCCAGCAGGCCTGGCCCCTTGACAGATGAAGCCAGTGGTCCCAGTATCTCAGCACATCCTCGGCCTCTCAGCAGGGCCATCCATCAGTGCCTGCCTGGAAGGGGCCAGGCGCCCTGAGTCCTGTTGTTCCATGTCTTTGCTCCCAGCTGCCACGCTAACCATGGCAATCATTGCCATGCTTGAGTGGCCTGACATCTCAGGCTGGTCTGGATGCTTGATGGATGCGTTAATTCTGGCCCGGGTGAAGGGCATCATACGTTCCAATTAAGATGCAGCCAAAAACCAGCCCCCCAAACCCAAACAATGTCGGAGGCACTGAGTGTAGAGGACTTGGAGTTAGGTGACTTGAGTTCAAATCCCAGATTTGGTGAGTCTGGATAAGTCACTTAGCTGTTATAAGTCTCTGTTATAAGTCTCTGTTTATAAGTCCCAGATTCACTTAATTGTTGATGAGAACCTACGAAGAGCTAGAGGCTAGGTTAGAAGGAGACCCAAAAAGGATCTGCCTCAAAGGAGCTCAGAGATTAGTGAAGAAGGTATAGCCTATAGCAGGTATTATTTTCCCCCATAGGGTTGTTTGTTGAATGAGTTCAATGAGATGACATATATGAAAGGACTTTAAAGCTAAAATACTCAATCAGTATAAACTGATGCTGTAGCACTTGAAAATGATGATATCACAAATCACTAGGGGAACATTTAATGCAAGTTTAAATTTATTAGAGATGCTCTAAGACTTGGTGTGGTAGAGGTTTCTATTATTCACCCATATTTTTTTTTCTCCAATTCTTCCTGGCCAGTGGGAGATGTCCACTTCTCTACCTACTTGTTGTTAGACCAAGTCATGTGACCAGCCTTGAGCAAAGAGGTGTCAGAAGTAAGATGCATTATTTTGGGCTAAACTATGTAATTGCTGGTGAGAAGTAGCCTTGTGCTCAGCTTTGGCAATCGAGGATGACTTAATTTCCAGGTGGTGCTTGCTGAAGGATACTGGGATCTTTGTGGGCTCGAATTTCCTGGAGATTTTTCTAGATCTGTAGGAATTTTTTCAAGATAAATACGCACATTTCTGTTCATTTAATCCACTGTTTTGGATGTTGTTTTTAATGCCCTCATCAGAGATTAACTTAACTCAATACATTTAGTAGCTTTCAGGTCTTGATCTGGGGAAAGGAACTCTACAGAATCCACCCCACTTGAAACCAAGAAGCCATGTTATGATGTTATAATTGAACTATTTTTATTCCATGAGAGGCCTGAGTTGATCTTTCATCTGTTGCCCATGGCCAGTGCCACCTCTTCATCGCTGAAGAATCTGCCTGTCCCCCTGGTCCTTGGGTTGACCAAGTGTTAAAGGTTCACATTTCTTCAGTTAGGTGGTCAAAGGTCTAAATCCTGGCTTTGCCATTTGTTCACTTTGTGACCTTGGACCCAGACCTTGACCTAACTCTCCAAACCCCCACATTCTCACCTAAAAATGGATGTTTGCAGTTCTTACCAGTCAGGGTTCAGATGGGGATTAAATGAGATGATTCATGTAAACATTTTGCTGATATTTAGTAAGTGATTAAAATCTGGTTCATTGTTGTCGATGATTTGTTATTCCATGACACTTTCTAATGAAGTGCGTATCTCCCCTCGTCTGGTAGTTCACTGTGTACTTGGCCTTCTACCTCCGTGGACATTACAAATTGCCAGAAGAAAAAGGCACCAGCTAGGGGCTACCCAGAAATCCCTGCGCAGGCACTGCTATTTGCTTTAATGTGCTGCTGCGATTGGAGGAACCCAAACTGCATGCGAAACGTGGGCCTGTACTATTATTGTTATTATTTTAGATCCACACAAGGTTGCTACTGGGACTTCTGCAGTTACTTTCTTAGACTTGTTCATAAAGTCACCGAGCCAGAAAGGGTAACGCTACCTACAATGAGCGAGCAGATAGAAAGTGAGACAAGGGTTGAACCTGTTCACAGGAGCAGGCGCACAGGCATTGTGAGTAAGCATCACTGCCCTGATCCTTGCTCAGGCCACTCCCATGGTTCCCTGGTCACTGAACTAGCCTCCCAGTCTCCCTCTCTTTTCCTCAATCTTCTTGATTGAAGACATTCTAAATCTACAATGCAACGTTATCATTGATAATTGCGGTTATTTGAGGACTATGAATATGCCTCCCTCTGGTAGACAAAGAGGTGTACTTCCAAGATCTCCCTTCAAAACAGGACTTCCTGTGCACTGTAGAATGCTCCTGGGGACTGGCTGAGGCAGGGGAAATGTCTTGGCCACTTTTGGTGCAAGGTAACTGAAGGGCGAAATGGCTCTGGAGGACCCTGCTTGGTTGCTGAGGTTTTTGCTGGGTCGGCATCGCAGGCCACCTTGTCCTTCTGCTCAATTCTGTTTCTTCCACCTTCCTTTGGTAGGTGCTTATTTTCAATAAACATTTTTCAGTCCCAACCACATCCTCAGTGTCTTCTTCAGTGACTAGAACCTCCTGCACCTCTTCATCTTCTTATCTTCCCCAGCACTTGCCATGGTGTCTAACGTGTTATAGACAATAATAATCTCCCAACTCAATTTAACAAAAATCTGGGTTCCTACCGTGTAGTGTTTGGAATACGTAAGTCAACCAAAATCCTGACCTCAGGATTTTACATTTTTGAATAATCAAGAGAATTTTGATATTCTTTTTATATTCAATACATAATAAGATAATAAATATTATGAGAAAATATAGGAAAGTGTAGGGTAAAGGGAATTGGAGATGTATGTAGGGAAAAGAATGTAGGTGTTACAATTTTATGTATGGTTTGGATGGTCATATTTGGAAGATAAGAGGCAATCAGGGCTTGAAGAAAGTGATTTAATTGTAGATCACACTGATTAATGGGATTACTCACCAATAAATCCTAATTTATTAAATCCTATTTCATTCATGTACCTTATATTTGCATAAACACAAAATACCCTCAGAATTTCTGGAGAGGTGCCAAGAGATATAAAATGTTGATTGCTTCTGAAAAGGAGAAAAAAAATCAGAAAGATTTGTGAGGTCTATACTACCTGTCGAAACAAATGCAATTAGCATTAAGATTCAAATCACAGCAATGGAATTCTCCTAATGCAGAACGCTAGAGAGTCACAGGGTCCTATTGAATATGTTTGCGAATTCTAATTCAGGATGAGCACGGGCAATGACCAGACCTCTAATAAAAAATAATTAGGCCCCTTATATTTTTTTCAAATATTATTTTATTCTGACTAATAATCATGGCCCTGGGTTTTCTGAACTTAAAGCCTTTCTTGCTCTCCCAGACTCTGCGTACGATACTCAAATTTTCCCATTCTTTACTTTCCCCAGAGCCAGGTAACAAGAAAACAATTCAAAGCAACTCCTTGTAAAAATCTTGGCATTTTCAGCATATTGAATTGGGGAAATAAAATATTTTTTGCAAATCTACCGTGTGTATTCAGTGAATTAATTCACACACAAGTTGTTTCATAAAGTACGCAGAGTTATAACAATCAGAACTTGATAACAAAGCTGCTAATCCTGGGATCACCACCTTCTCCTGCCTGAGCAAGTGAGGAGGGAGAGAGGAAGCCAGCCTGGGTCTGTATCCTAGTGGCTCTGAGTTGAGCCTTCCTCCAGCCCCGCACCCTTGCGGTGGAGATGACAGAGCCATGAGATCCGCTGCTGCTGCTGAGGCAGGAAACCTTCCTTGAAGAACATAAAAGCTGCCTGCTTGTTTACAGGAGAAAGGGCGCTTCAATGGGAAGAAGAACCCAGGTTGTTGAGTAGGACAATTGTCTTCCTTAATTTTCCTTTCTTCATCTTCATTCCTGTTTAACCCAACCTTCCAAAATGTTTGTACGTATTGGGCTAGGCAAGGAGTACATTGTGGTCTCCTTTGTGAGGTGGAAATGGCCCTCAAAACGGAACCCAATTCCATTAAACTCCTCAAACCTATTAGAGTCACCTCCATCTACACCAAGTATTTTATACGTGTGCAGAATGACAGGGAAGAGATGGCTTCCATTACCTGAAGGACTCTTACGTGGAGGAGAAATCAGGCTTGCTCTGTGTAGCCCTCGGGGCTGGAAAAGAATCGATGCATAAAAGTTCAGTGAGATGACTTCCGATCAATATTGGAGTACCGTGGGCAGCAGAGTACTGGGGCTACAAAGAGAAACCATATATTCTCTGTTCTCGGGGAGCTCAGAGTGGAGTGGAAGAGATGAACATGTAGACAAAGACAGAAAGTGTGATGATTGCAATACTGCAGCGGGAAGGTACCTGGCACATCTCCGTAAGAATAATTATAACGCAAACTACCACTTGTTTAACCTTCAAAACTCTATGGGCATTCTGGATTTCCCCAATCCAGCTCTTTCTCCATCTCCATTGTTACTAGTGTGGTTTAAGACACTATACTATTGTCTTCTGGATTATTGAAGCAGCTCGCCAGTTTCCAAAATCTTGCCCAAACAATGTTTATTGACACAGCAGCCAAAGAAACACTGTTAGAACATAAAGGAATGAACTTCATATCTAGCCATAATGGAGAACCTGATATAGATTCAAGCCTCTTGCTGGATAGAATATATGAAGTTACTCCTTTGCTCAAATCCCCCAAGCGCCTCCCCCCCATTTCAATTTAGTATAAAAGTTCTTACAATGTCTATGAAATTTGGCCAGTGTGGCCCCTTCTTATCTCTCCATCCTCTCCTTTTGAACTCTGTCTTTACTCACTCTGACCAGCCACACTGGCCTCTCTGCTCTTCTTCAAACACTATACACATTTTCCATCTTGGGAACTTGCAGCTTCTATTCCCTTGGCAAGGAATGCTCTTCCAAAAAAATCCACCTCAGGTGTGTGTTCTCAGGGAGGTCGTTCTTGATTCCTTAGTTAAAACCGATGCTTCCACCCCTTGCACTCCACACATCGTTCCTACTTCCCACCTCTCTCTAGTCTTTATAATGATACAACATTCGGTATAATTTGTTTACCGATCGAAGCTTTTGTTCTTTTCCTACTGCAATGTAAGTCCCACGAGAGCAAGGAATTTGTCTACTTTCATCGTTGGAACAGTACCTGGCAAATAGCAGGTGCTAAGTCATATTTCTCCGTGTATAAAAAAGTGGAGGTATTTTACTCTAGCAAAACCAATCTCTCCATGTGGTAAGTAGGGTTCATTTGCAGTTAACATTCCCAAGAGGAATTAACACATATTTAAGAATGCATATGCTATAAGATTTAGGATCTGTACTTAAATGTCACCTCCATAACCTGGCTCTCCTTAACGTCACACCTAAAATAACATCCTCATCCTCATCCTTCACCTGCTTTAGCTTTGCTTATAGTACTTTTAATTGTTTTACATTTTGTCACATGTTGGTGTGTCTCTATATACTCTCTCTTCCTTACTACAGTGTTATGTTTATGAGGACAGAAATTATGTCTATTTTGTTCACTGTTTTCTCAATTCTGGTAGAGCTAAATCAATGCATTAGTTTTTTAAATGATCAATAAAGAAAAACCTTTGAAGTTAATGGCAGCGTAATAAAGTTGATGTCATGGCACTTTCCACAGATGATCTTAATAAAAACTGAATAATTTAAAAATAGTAGCTAATAACACTAGAAAGATTTCAAAACATCTAAGAAGTCTTTGAAGTGTTTAATTTTGGAACAACGCAAATGGAAGGTGTAAGCATTGTGAGCTTGTAGCTTTCTGGCATGAGGCAACTGTCCAACCACTTTGATTACAGCTTCGGAAATACAGTCTTATTGGCTAAAGGGGTCAGAAATCAAATTTTAGGGCCATAAAGATCAGATGGAAATTTGAAGGGGGAATCCTTGCTGAGAGAGAACAACAAAAGGAATACGAATTAAGATATGACAAGAACTCAGGCTCAATCCTTGGGTGTCATTTAACTTAGGATTGTATAGAGCAGATGCAGAGGAGTGATGTATAAAAGGAGCACAAAACCAAGGACTCACCAACCTGTGAGTTTGCTGGGTTTTGTTTTCATTGAGTGCATTCCGCAACTCTGAACAGCTCTGGTCGCGCGCGCACACACGCACACCTGAAGCTTCGCAGGTTTGAGGTATCAGATGACAAAGCCCTAACCCAGCAGAACAGCTGAAAATTATGAGGGATTTCCTATAAGCAGGGTATCCCCATTGCTGCCCAAATCTTTGGATGAATGCTAAATGATGCATTACCTACTTTTTTAGATACTTAGCTCAAACATGTATTCATTCACAAAACTCATCTTCTGTACCCATCCTTCAGAGTTGTATCCATTTTCAAAATCTCCTCTAGATCATGAGGTACATGAAGGTGGGGAATGTGTCTATATTCACTGCTGATGCTCTAGGGGCTCCATGATGCTCTCAGGAGCCTCGCACATGATGGTGATGATGGTGATGATGAAGATGATAGCATATGTTCAATACATATTTTTGAATGAATAATGTATTCAGAGACTATCGATGATGCCCTTTACTCTTAGAGTGGGATTACGGTGCAGGTCCTTCATAAACCTCAACACCAGGGATCCACAATTGAGGGATGGAGGGTAAGCAAGATGGCATAAGAGCGTTGATTTTAAGTGAACAGTACGGCGGAGAAGGTTTGCCTAAAGCAACCAGTGAGCCATGTGTGGGTGGGATGAGGACTCTTGTGGAACTGGGGACTTTGGCTAACTCTTCAGTGAGGTGCTGGGTTTAAGAAAGTAATGCATGAGGGATGGAGCCTGACACCCACTCATGCCCGTGGGCATAAGACCTGGGGTTCTGCAGAGCAGAGGTCTTAACTGTGGTATCAACAAACCTGTGCTACACCCAGTTGTCACGTGTGCAATAAGCACTTTGTCATTGGTAATAGTACACACTGCATGAAGACATACTCTGGATTCTTTAGAGCAAAGTGGATTCAAGAGTAATTCAGTGACAAAGCCTCTCTCACTCACACGCCTCCTGCTTTATTTTCTCGAATGGTTCAGGGGAGCTGGGTTTAAAATGTGGATGCATACTTTGAACCCACGCGCACACTCACTTGTGTTGGACAGGAGAATGTCTTCTGTCACGCGGTTGGTAATGTAGTGCAGGTAGAGAAGTGCTGCCCCGAGTTACAGGTGAGGCCTGGAAGAGTAGAAGGTCTGAGTTGGGACCCCTAGAGGCAACAGTGGAGTTGGATTTTCAAGACCCATAAACCTTACACTTGGTGCTGCCGTGACCAGCATGTTCTCCAACTGACCTCAACTGTCTCGCAGTAAGTGGCAATTTCTAGGAAGGTAAAGAAGAACTTGGAACAAAACCTGTCCCCACAAAAATCTCAAGTATTTCAGGGCATCTAGAATTCTTTTTCTGGGCTTGACTTTTATGCCTCTTTCTCAAAGGGTGACTTGTGAAGGACTTGATCAAAGTACAGTACATCCTCCTTGTCATTTTCTCCTCCCCCCTCCTCCCCACCATTTGTATAACTAGAAGGAGAGATACTTATACTTGTTTATTTACCATCCTCCCTGTCCTGTAAACTCCATGAGAGCAGGAACCACTTCTCTTTATTCACAAGGAGTACTCTGAGCTCGGATACAGTTCCCAGCACAAAGAGAAACTCCATAAATATTTATTCAACAAATGGGTGTAAGGATGAATGGATACAAAAGTGAGCAAATGAATAAATATATACCTCTTTAAAAGCTCAAGAAAATCCCTGGCTGCAGGGGAGAGGTTATTTTCAAAGGCTGTTCCTAGGGGCCAATGAGAGGTGTCAAGAAGTCTTTTCTGATCAGTATCCGTTTGCCCAGCTGCACCAGCTGCGGCTAATTCCCTCGTGTTTTCCAGGGATTGACGTCCAAGCTCATGTAATGAATGGCTACAGTGGCTCTAATGACAGTCCTCCTTGGACTCGATGAACGTCCAGCAGGCAGCTCTTGAACAAGGCAAGCGGCAAATACCAGCTGGCCAACCTTTCAAAGCCAAAAAAGCACTTACGCCAACACAAACTGCCCATTATTCAGACGGAAACCATCACTGATGCCCCACCAGTGCCAAAGAGGACGTTCTCGGGTATTCACATGCACACTAGGTGGACATGGAAATTGCAGTGGCGCGTGGTTAGTCCCATGAGTAAGGGAAAATCCTTGGCTGGAGAAAAAAGATCAAGTTTTCCTATGACTTTGGAAGGTCATTTTAGCTACCTTGAGCCTCTGTTTGTTCATCTATCCAATAGTGATAGAGATGATTTTTCCAATGAACTGTGAAGGATAAAAGTGAAATGAAGGCACCTATTCATGTTACTCTGTGTGCACATACAAATACATGCACACAGATGTACTTCATGTGTACTTGTTTTTTACAGTAATATTTAAGTATTCCTTTATTTTAATTAAAAAAGTAAAAATGATTAAAGACATACAAGGAGATATAAAACTATTTAAGAAGATGTACAAGGAGATATAGAGCATAATGAAGTGAATATCCACAAATCTACCAGCCATGTTTAATTACAGAGGACCCTTCTGTATTTATCACACTAGTTACATCCTTCTTCTTCCCTCAGCAGAGGCAATAAATACCGTGAATTTGGTGTTAACCTCTCTCATGGATTTCTTCGTAATTTACTACTGCGCTGCGTACTCCTGAGCTGTGTAAATTGTATTGTATAGCATGCATTCTGTAATTTACTTTTCTTGCCGCTGATTCTAAGTGAGATTCTTCCATATGGATACGTGGAACTTGGCTCACTCTTTCACTCCTACATCCCGGTGTTTTAAGTGACTAAATAACAATTTATATGCACTTTTATTTTGGTGGACATTTAGAATGTTTCCAGATTTTTTTCTTTTGAATACTTATATGAATTTACTAGATTTTGCCAAAGTGTTTCCCACACTGGTTGTAGCAATTTACATACCCACAAACCAAGCTGTGGATAAGAGTTTCTTTTGTTTTACATCTTTGCCAAATCTCGGTGTGGTCCTATAGGCACTGTTTTACAGATCTTTTGGGCATGGAATAATCTCCTATCATAGTTTTAATTTGCATTTTCCCAATTACCAGTGAAATCATGAAGTAAAGCTTCTTTTTACATATAGTTATAGGCCATTTGTGATTTCTTTTCTACAGGAGACCAATTTTACTTTTACCAGTTTGGAATGCTTTTAATAAAAGTAACAAAAAAACCTAAATGGTTTGTTTTGTCTTATATATAAAGAGAATACAGAGGGGGGCAGGATCATACCTATGATCCTATGACTGTTCCATGCAGCTTCAACTGGTGAGTTCCTCCCACTTAGCATCATGGTAAACCTCCCACCTCATGGTGGCAAGATGGCTGCGGCACCTCCAGTACAGCACCATGGTCTCAGGCAATCAGAAAAACTCTTGCTTCAGAAAAATAAAACTTTCTCAGAAACCCTCAGGATATCTTTGTTTGTAGCTTAGAGGCCAAAACTATGTCCTATGCCGCCAATTCCAAATAAAACAAGGGAACTGATACTAAGCTGATAAAATCAGTCCCAAGTACAAAATCAAAGTATTCTCAATAAGTGAGGAGGGGCACAAGGCTATTGATTATGCAATCAATCAGCACTGTCTGCAATGAAATCATTTCTGTATTTCGTTTCCTTCTTCTTTTTTTATTTCTCTTTTTCTTGATTTGTAGAGGTTCATGTAGCTTATGGATTCAAATTCTTTGTTGGTTATTTATGTATAAATAGTCTTTAATCAATAACACAGAATAATTTAATAGATGCAAAAAAACATTTGATACAATTAAAGATAAATACATTTATATGTTAAAACCTAATACCCAATGAGATGGGATCTTCAGGAGGTAATTAAGTCATGAGGGTGGAGCCCTCATGAATGGGATTAGCGCCCTTATAAAAGAGAACTCCAGAGAGCTGCCTGATGCCCTGTGAGGACACAGCTAGAAGACAAGGAGCTGGTCAAACAGGAAGTGGGCACTCATTAGACACTGAATTTGCAGGTGCCTTGATCTTGGACTCGCCAGCCTCCAGAATGGTGAGAAACAGATTTCTGTTGCTTTTAAGCCCCCAGTTTTTGGTGTTTTGTGATAACCAACTGATTGGATGAGGACAAGGATGAAAGGCAATTTCAGCTCTAGCATAAGCAAGAAAGAAGTGATCAAGGAAGTAGTCGTGAGAAGCAGAGTGAGCATCGCATTTGCAGGAGTATTTTAAAATGTTGCAAAAGTAATCCATACAAAGTGCAACAGGCAAGGTGCCAGCACTGTGAGAACAGGGTAGGTTGGCCATTCATCGACATATCTGCCCCTCCTACCCGGGAGTGACTGTATGGATATGCCCTTGCCCCAGAGCTGGCAACAGACAGACATGGAGCCAATCACAGCCAATGCAGAGAGTTTTCACGCATTTGCATTTAACGTTCTGGAATCTCTCAGCATGTTCAGATTCTTAATTACATTCAGGCCTCTGTTCAATGCCACCTTTATAATAAGGACTTTCCTGACCACCCTATTTAAAACGACATCCCCTGCTCAATCTCTGTCCCTCCCATCCTCTTTATTTTTCATATCAGCTGTTATTTTTCATGTCCCACCTGACAAATGTGGTTCACTGCACCAGTCCTAGCATCCAGAACAGTGTCTAAAAGTGGACTAAAATGTTCACATTTTTGTAATTGGAACTAAACTTTCTTAAGGGTGTGCCTCTGACTTATTCAGATCACTAGTCTCTTGGTCAGAGATTGGGCTATTTTCTGAAAGTCTGTAAGATGATCTCTCTTCTGCAGCTGTATTGAAACCGAGTGGTAAACCCCACCCTCCAGTTAGACAACGCAACTATGGCAGCTCACATCCCAACCAGAACTTCCAGCACTACTCACGCAGCGAGTACTTCCACTAAACACCCTCACAGAGGGGCCGAACTTCCACTAAACACCCTCACAGAGGGGCCGAGTGACCCATTCCTGAAAATTTATTTCTCAGGAAATATTTTATACTTTTGTTTTCCCCTTTGTGCTCTGATCCAATTAAGCATGTGAGGATAGGAGAGGATAAAACCAATGACCAATATTATATTTAACTTTGGAAATGAAGACCTAAACACTAGCAAAGATGCACAAAAACATGCAAATGAGATACCCAAAGGCTAGTGCTCATAATAAACCAATTAACAGGTTTTGAAAGTCGTCACCTTGCAGACTTCAGGCGAAGTGAAGAAACACCATGAAAGCTGTAGAGACGGGCACACTCGGTTAGGCCATGCCAGACTCCGCTGCTTTAATTGAGAATACTTCTCCATAGTCTAAAAAAGTGCAGACAAAATCAACTGAATGACTTTGGATTCAGAGGCTGCTTTTGAAAATGATGAGTGATTTATCCAAATAAAATAGAAAAAAGAGAAACTGGCCACAAAGTCTCAACAAATACCAAAGAAATAACCTCTTTCGGGCAATATTCCCTAACTGTAATGAAATACATTGCCAGAAAACAACAAAAAAGCTACATTTGAAAACAGATTAAAAAACAAAAAAGCACTTGATAATAATTTATTGGTACCGAAAAGTACTCTACTAGAAAATACGAATGTTTACAAGTAATTAGAAATAAGTGAAATGAAGAATTAAATATCAAAACTTGTGGGATTGGCTAAAGTATAGTCTAGATGCATATATAGGAAATTTTAAAAGACTGAATTTTGTACAAATAAGTTAAATGAAAAGCAACAATAGAGACAAAAAAAGACTAAAGAAAGTAAAGAAAACAATGCACAAAAATGAATTATTAAGAAAATAAACACAAGAGGTGATCAAGTAAACCAAAAGTTAAACCTTTGAAAAGATTATTTAAGTAGACATTTTGGCAAGGCAGGACAAGCTAAAATGGAGGAGAAGGAGGAGGAGGAGGAAGAGAGGGAGAAGAAGAAGAGGAAGGAGAAAGGAAAGGGAAGGGGAAGGAGAGGAGAAGAAGAAACAAACAATATTAGACATCAGATGAAGGACATGAAATCTGCAGCTACATTTGCTGTGCTTCGTTAAAGCAGGTCAAGGGGATTGGATTAGAGTTTGCAAAGGGATGCAAAAAGCTTTAACTAAAGCAAGTTTAAAAGCTCCATCACTGTGTTAGAGGTTGGGCTGGGTTGGCACTATCTGGAGACTAAGAGGTGGGTAGCCAAACAAGTTCATCCTCAGCACCTGCTGTCCAGGGCTCAGACATTCCAAGTAAGATGTCCTCTTGCTTCACAACCAGGGACTACGGAAATCAGGGTTTTAAAATACATGTTATTTAACCAACCCCTTGGCCTTTGGCTAAGGCACCGGTATCTGCAGATTTAACAGGATAACTCCAATAATCTTCACATGACTTCTTCTCTGTTTAGGGGTCCATCTCCAAATTTCTCCTTTTCATAAGGAGACCATCATATTGGATTAGGGGCCCACAATACTCTAATATTACCCCCATCTTAACTAATTACATCTGCAATGACTTTATGTCTAAGTGCTGTCATATTCTGCAGTATTTGTGGTTAGGGTTTGAGCTTGCGAATTTTAGAGGGACACACACTTCAACCTATAACAAGTTATATATTCTTCCCTATACATCTAAAGAGTCATTCCTATTTAGGCACCCCTTCCCTTATTATTATTATTTTTTGATCGCTGATGTTATTATTGGGAGCCATATAACATAACAGCTAAGACAACGGCTCTGGTCCAGACTGCCTGGGTTCAAGACCACCCACCGGCTGTAGAATTTTGTACAAGCAAGTTTACCCCTTCTATTCCCAGCTTCCTCACTTATAAACTCGGGACAATAATGGTCCCTGTTTCAGTGGGTTATTTTGAGGAGTAAGAGTTAAGATGCACAAAACATTTAAACACCTGGCACCTAGTGAGCTCTGGATAAGTTTTCTTATCCCTGGAAATCCACCTACCACCTTGCATTCAGGCGGAGTTTCAGATTATAAAGTATGTTGCCACATCTAATATCATTTATCAACATAGGATCCTATGAGTTAGGCCAGAATGTTTAACCCTCATTTCCAGTGCATGAAGAAGGCACAAACTTGCAGAAAATAGTGCCTGTTCAGGAAGACCAAGCGGGCCGTGGTAAAGCAGTACTAGACCCCAGCTGCTGTGACAGCCAGCCCTCTTGTCTTTGATCAGCACCAGGCTGCAGGGTTGATTAGATTAAATTTAAATATTAAGGTTCTGTGAAACCCACCCCCCCACAAGTTGGCTGTGACATGAAGCAAGTCCTTAAGTCCAGTCAAAATTTGAGGTGAGAGAACAACGCGCTATCACATTTTTTAGACTGGTGCCATCTTATCTTTTCTTCGGAAATGCAACCTGTCCTTGGAGTCTCTGCGGCGGTTCTGTTCAATTTGTCTATGATGTGTTATTTCTGAAACCTTTTGAAGGGAGCTGATTGAAAATTCCATGGTTGCTCAGGCCTTCTGGAAATTACAGGAGGAAAAGCAATGACATTATGTTTGCTTTTGAAATTCACCCAGAAGTGAAATGACTCTTTTTTTTTTTTTTTTTGATCCTTTAAAGCTTTCAACATGGACAACATAAGGGACTGAGCTGGAAATCCTTCTGCATTTGCAATTAGAAGCCCTGTGGAGGCCAAGGAATCCACTTACAGTTGGAAAGTCATGTAACAACATAGGAACCTATCCTGATCCGGACAATATTCCCCTAAGTTCGCTGAAGATTAAGAATGAATGAGTGTGAAATTTTGAATTATGCATTCAGTTCCAAGGAAAGAGGTGCCTCTTTGCCAGATACTTGTGAATTTTCTCACCCTGGAAATATTGAATGTGAACCTTCTCAGATTCCTGGAGAATGCAGCTCTACACATGAATAAATAAGACGGAATAACTGCATTATGGGTTTTCTGCCAAGGTAACCTTCTTGTCATTCTAAGAACATGAGGAGGTGGTGCGAAGCGGTGGGGAAGAGTGACTGACCCAGGAGACCTGGGTTCAAGTCCTCTCTCTGCTTCTATTTTGCTGTCATCTCCCTCTGAGCATGGAGGTCCTCTCTCTGGGCTTTAGTTCCCTTTCTGATAATAGCATAATATGACAGCACATGAGATGATTTAACAGCATCCCCTCAGCTCTCTGACTGAATATTTCTATAGTTCTTGGAACGAAATTGTAATGTTATCAGGGCTTTCCAGTCTGAGATTTCTAAATCAACACAATTTTAACAAACGAACAAAGAAAAAGGTTGATAAACAATTGCCAAAATCTGATTTTTCCAAGTAAAGGTATTTTTAAAAATTCTCCCATCTACCAGAAACATAATTATATTACATAAATGGGAGGACAATTTAGGACCAAATTTTAAGCAGCAGGAAAGATCATCTCCAGTACAGAAAAGATCATTGACAAACTCATGGCAACTACGGTGTACACACACATGTGACACGTGTGCATACGCATGTCTTTCCATATTCTCAGTTTTTATCATCTGGTGATGATTTTATCTTACATTAACATTTGTGAACCTTTGAGAGTCAAGTTAGTAAAAGTAAAATTGACCAACATATTAGAATAATCAAACTGAAATATTAAAAAAAATATTGACTACCAATTTGCCTTGTGCACACAAAGAGAAAAGAACCCACAATACTCTGGAAAGAGTAAACTAGATGAATCAGTGTAACACGTATTGGCATCCATATGACAGAACACACAGTGATATGCAGACCTATGTAGAGTTTCAATTATAGAAAAATTGCAGTTTTGAAAATCTTTGGAAGAATTCAACAAGGAAGAAAAGATTTTGCAGGTGCAACATGAAATACCTAGTCCAGAATGTTCTGTCACCATTCTTCCAATGGGATGTGGTAACTCAGAAGTGCCTACACACATCTTGTTTGTGTAGGAACCTACACGGAGTGAAGGCAGGTAAAGATGGAAGGGAGGGTGGGTTTTTTTGATCTGTTTATCTTTTTCTGTGGCAGTAGATAAATCCAGGCATGTCTGAGAATTTCTGGGGAAATTCCAAGCTTCTCACACTAATTCCAGTGAAGGCTGGTGTTGTTAATAAATCTTGTTCACATACAAGTTCACTTCTTTTGTCCATCAGGTAGCATTACTGCCTAGAGGAGGAGATGGGGGCATTCACACCTCTAATACCTGGGTTGAGCCAGAGCTCTCCAGGCCACCAATGAGAAAAAGACTTCCTCCACCTGCCCTTTCTCGGAGGAGGATACCTGCGTAGGTAGGGCGACAGAATCAGGAGTCCATAGAAGAGAATGCCACATGCCTTCAGAAATGCTCTTTACTCTTGGCCTTGTTCAGTTACTCAAGAGAATTTACGTGGTGATTATCATGCAGAAGGCGTTATTCATGGCCCTGTAGACATAATGATGAATAAATCAGGACACTGCCATTTTAAAGCTCCTAGAGAATGGGTAAGAGCACAGATGAAGCTACAATTACAGGGCAGCGTGAGAAGTTATATCAGAAAGGAAACTGGCTTTGGGAGCATATAATCCAGACTCTATTTTTGCCTGTGGTGGGAAATGGAGGTGGTGCTCCCAGCACAGAGAAGAGATTTTGGTTGAATTAATATATGTTTCTGTCCTTCTTTGGAATTTCTGTTTTTCCCTATTTTAGTATGCTTCTCTGGGTCAATGTCTTTACTGACTTCACTGTCTTTAATCCGTAGTGACCTCTGTGCAAAGTAAGCAAAATTGGCAAAGTAAGAATCAAGTGGCTTGAGCAATGCTGGTCAATGGAAACAGAGAAGCAGCTGGCAACAGGCTGCACACTTGAACTTCTAGAGGCTGCTCCTCCTCCATTCTAACATCCTATGACTCATGCTGTGTCATCACTCACATGGCCATTCATTCATTTAATACCAATTATGTCCTGAGTGTTCGGGGCAATGTATCCAATGAGATAGGGACTTGCAAGAGCTTTGACAGTCCCAGAGGCCCTGTGTTAGTAATTAGGTCAAGTAATTGTCCCTCTTAAAGGGCTTGGAATGACTTTTAGCAGTTCCTTAAATCTCCTCTGCTTGTGTGTGTCCTGTAACATCTCACAAGCTCACCACACACAGTGTGAAATTTCAGAATACCCCAGAGTCTCACTCTGTGCCCATCAGTATCTGTTTTAATGCATGAAGAATATCCTCTAGTTTGAGCATTTGATTTACTTATTGGGTAAAATGAACTCCTTTGAGACTATCACATAAGTAGTAAACTCTTTGCCCAAACTGCTTTTTGTGGTGCTCTACATGCATTCGTAGGTCTCAGAGGCCCAACCATTAAATTCTTAGTACCTGAAAATTCAGAGCAATTACCCTGATTTATAAGAATCCTGTCACCTTTACATCAGCAATCCAGCTCCAAGGACTGGAAAAGACTTTTCGTCACCACCTGGTACCACAAAACGGGTTGAGGCCTCCCTTCTACCTCTGGCCAGCGCCTTCCCCAAGGATGCCACTCAAGGTGCTCTCTGAGGCCTGGCTCTCCGGCCCTGGTTCCTGAAACCCTCCTGTTGCCCTATCCAACTGAAAATCTCATATGTGTTGTGTGTGTCATAGATGACAGATAAATAGATATATAGGTAGGTAGGTAGGTAGGTAGGTAGGTAATAGACAGACAGATAGACAGACAGACAGACAGAACTCCTTCTGGTCCAGACCTCCCTGAGTGATCTACTATAAATAAGTAACATCAGTTCCCAACCACCTCAGTAACGTCTATCATAATAACACATGTTATTCAGCTATAATGAGAATGGCTACTGTCTTGCCCAGTCCCCATTAAAAGGGGGCGAGCTAAATTTTCCCTTCCCAGAAGGGAGGGAGGAATAGAAGTGAGTGAGCCTAGCCAAAGAGAAGCAGGAAAAGATGAGCAAGATCTTTGTATTCCCAAAAGTCCTCGATTCATGCCTCTCTGGATAGGGTCAGTGAAATGGATACCAGGCTTCCAGGAGATTTCTGAAGTACCTGCAGCCGTCCTGCAAGCCCCAGCTGGTCACATAACCACAGCTGTCCCCAATGATAATCAAGGTGATGTAGATAATGACATCCTGTAGCACCAAACTACAGTGAATACAAAGAAAGAATTTTCAGTGCATAGAAAGCCATGCAGAACTCCTGCTCAGCTAGCTGCATAGGGCTGTTCTGCTCCTTCTTAAAAACTCCTCGTAATATAGCCATGCATCAAATTAAAATTTTGGAATCCATATTTTGTAGTGTGATTTTTATTTTACATTTCTACTGCTAATAGATACCCCATTGACCAACACAACCAGATTCTTAAGTAGTTCTTCCATTTATTTCAGGCTTCCTGATCCTCATTTCTTGGTCTAGATACAGGGATATCTGGTCTTTTGGCATCTCTGTGCCACACTGGAAGAAGAAAAGTTGTCTTGAGCCACACATTAAATACATTTTAACATGTAATCACAAAAATATCTCATAATATTTTAAGTAAATTTATGATTTTGTGTTGGGCCTCATTTATAGCCATCCTGGGACTCATGCACCCTGAAGGCCATGGGTTGGACACCCCTGGTTAGATCAAGGAGCTGAGATTCTGAAGGTCAAGTGGCTTTTTCCAAGGCCCCATGCCAGGCAGTCCCAGCTCTGTGATATGAACCCACATCTGTCTGATTGCAAAGAACACTGAGCTTTTTCTCTTCACGCTATTACATTAGTTACCCCAATTGTGGCTTTTTCAGGATAAAATAAAATGATTACCTAAGTCCTCAGTCCTGGTCATGTAATAAGTGATCAATAAATGTTGACAGAGCTGAATTTGAGTTGCAGAGTAAAGACACCAGTTTCGGGCCTGTGCTGATGGCAGAACCTCACACTTGGCGATAGCGTTGTGTGTACAGGTCCCTGCTCCCCTGGGGTAAAGCTCGGAGCTGGCTTCCCAGGGCCTCTGGGAGGCTGGTCTTGGAGAAAGTCTGGAGTACAGGCATTTTTACACGAGCTCTGCAGCCTGCAGAATGCTGGGGGGAAAATATACAGGGCTAAATTTTGCTGTTGAAGGAGGCAGTCTTGAGCTCTGAGTGTTTAATTACTTATGCCAAAACAAAAGAGCCAGTTTAATAGGATAATTGCCCATGAAAAGGAATTAAATGGGATCAAAAGAAAAATTGAAGCCACAATATTCTCTTGCCTTCTGGAGGTGCAAAACTAATTGTTTTGCTTCTGAAGCTCCCTTTTGGGTGTTCCCTCCCAGCTAATTTTTCAAGTTATTTGACACTGCAGATACTCATTTCCGCTACTTAGGAAGTAAGATCTCCCTAATTCTGGCTTTTAGAGTTAATCTGTTCAACTCAAACGCAGTGCTTGGATTGAAAAAGTCAACATTGGGCATAGGATAGAAAAAAGAGACCATGGGAATGGTTGTTCAGAGCTCAGTTCATGCATAATAAACGAGTTTGTTGGTGCCGTCAAAGCCCGCCATGGCAGTAAGGTGGTTTTTAAAGGGAAATCAGGGTGGCACAAAGACATGTGGTTCTGCTGTACCATGCAGTGGTCACAGTGCCCTCACCGTCCCGCGATCAGTTACAAACAGCTGACATGCAGAGCACTGGCAAATTGGAGCGGTTCCCCAGAGCAAGTGGATGACTGACTTGCATTGTTTCAAGTGGTAAAAGGACAACGTGCAGGGTTAGCAGCACTGTGGGGGCACAGCGCCTACCATGCACTGCTGAAGTGAGCCCGGACCACTGCCATGTGTTGGGACACCTGGGAAGCTCGCCGGAGGGCCTCAGGGGTTTGTGTGTCCTGGGACGAAGCTCTCGCACTCCTAGGCGTGTACCCCAAGAAAAGAATTGTCCGTGAGCAGCAAAGGTGTTACTACTCTACTATTCCTTTAAATCTGAGCAATTGGAAATTATGTACAGATACATTTTGTAAGATATTAGCTAAATATAGTGTTCACAGGGGTATACTCGGTAGGCATAAATGACATTTTAGATTATTATTTATTGCTTGCCTCTTCCATGGTTATTGAGATGTTTGGGGGGGAGAAATGAAACTAGGTGGAGATTATGGAAACTTGCTTGTAAAATCTGTGCACAAACACCTTTTTCTAAATTTTGCTTGGGTCAGAATGTAAGCTCTGTACATGCTGGGTGCCATGGGCCAACACTTCTCTTAGGATTCTGCTGGTTGGCCTTCAAATTATTTTAAAGTAACCTGAGGCCAAAAGGGCCACAGCCACTGAGGGATTGGGTCATAGTAACAATAACAAATTTCATCCGTTTGTTGAGGTGATCTTTCAAGTGGAAGTAACTTCTGGAATGTTTGCGAGATGGGCCTGAGACTCACGAGAGAGTTTGGGACGCAGAAATAAACGATAAAGAAAGCCGCGGAATCCCCAACCGCTGGAAATTGCAGGCGACTTAGCAGAAGGTGTTTTAGGAGAGAATGAAGGAGGAGACCACAATGGAATGGTCAAGAAGAGGTTTTTTTTTTCAAGTTTGATTATACAGGAAAGGGGATAGAAAAAGAAATAGTTGAAGGGGAATAAGAAGTTGCTGGAGATTGTATTCTTCTCCCCCTCCCCATTTTTTGTTTATTTAACAAAGGGAGAGGACTCGAAGATGTCTAAACTTATTGCAAGGAGATAGTTTATGAAGGGAAGAGGGGATTATGAATTGCATCCTGGGAGTTGCGAGGTGAGGGAGGTACATGCCATGAGGGGCGTGTGGAAGGGTCACCATTCGATGGGAGGGAAGACTTGCTCTCCACCATATGCAGATGAGGCATGGGGACAAGTGCAGCTGTGACGTGCAGGTGTGGTCGTGGACAACAGATGAGACAGCTGAACTAGCGAGGCAGACTGGCCCAGGGGCAGCGTGATGGGACAGAGGAGACTCCACTCCGTGAGTGTCTAGAACCACCAGGCTGCGAGGCTGTCTCATTTTCTCTGGTTTCGCACGTAACCTGGGTAAAGACAGCAAGAGCAGAGACTTTTTCTCTGCCCAGTGAAGTTAACCCACTAAGCCAGTACCACACAGTGAGCACCTTTATTTAACAAAGATTTATTGCACATCTATTATGAATCAGGCAGTTTTTAAGCACCTGTGAACAAATAGACACCCCCCCCCACGCCCCGTGCCAATGATTATACTTGTGGAGTTTGCATTTTGGTGGACTCTGTCTTACCACCAGATTTATACTTGTACAAATTGAAATGTTTCACTGTCTTAGTGATGAATCTCTCTTATTAGCTTAGGGAAAAAATAAAGCCTTAAACTTTTCAAGTGGATCACATTAGATACCAGTGGAATTAAAGTTTATGCTGTATACTTATATATGCTGCTCAGTAGAGAATATAGTCTTAGACTCTAAGGAGCAATTTTTTTTAAAAAATGCATAATACTTTGACACTGGTGTCTTCCCCTAGACGCTGTGCTCTTTTAATTAAGGAAATGTTTCTTATTTACGTTTATGTTTCTGATAGCACAATATCTGGCATATATTTTATGCTCAATAAAACTTTGTGGAAGTAATGAATGAATTAGTTCACACATGACAATTAGATAAATGCAAACAGTGATCTATAAGAAGTTGAATGTCATATCAATGAAAAATACGATGCTTCAGGATTATCTTCCATCATGTTAAATGCTACAAATAGACAGAACTCATTAACAGTGCCAGACACATCCATCATTACCACTCAGTATAAAAACAACAACCACCACAACATAAAAACTCTATATGGAGCTCGTAAAGCATACGGAGAATCTGCAAGACGAATTATAACCCTAACAATGGCAATTCCAGCAATTTCCACTCAAGCTGCAGGTTTTGGGGTGTTTTATTATTGGACTTTTATAACCTTCAAGCCCTTGCCACAAACTTCAATAAATTTTGAGTGGAAGATCCACTCAGCTCTGAAAAACCATTATAGCCTTGAAGTAGTCTGGGTAATTTGGGGCCCTAAAACTTTTGGAAACAGAAAAACAAAACAAAACAAAACAAAAACAAAAACGAGGTTGTTTGTGGCAGCTATTCAGCTTGAAAGTAAAGAATAAAAACTTGTGAGATAGAGGAGGTTGCAACTTCTCAACTTTTTTGTTTAATCTGTGCAAATTCTCTGTTCAGTAATGTTCTGTCTGACTATCTGTAACATGGGTATTATATTAACAATGGACATACTTCTGGCCAAGATGGAGGTGTAGATGGACATACTGTGTCTCCTCGCACAATTAACAGAAGGACAACAACAATTTAAAAACAAGAAACAACCAGAACTGACAGAAAAAAATAAAACTGTATGGAAGTCCGACAACCAAGGAGTTAAAGAAGAAACATTCATCCAGACTGGTAGGAGGGGTGGGGATGGGCAGCCGGGCAGAGAGGACTCACGGCAAGGCAGCGGCTGGCAGACCTGGAGAGGCAGTGGATTTCGGACCAGACAGCCCTACATTCGCATGTAGATACACCAGGCGAAACTGGGGAGTGGGATGGACCACACAAACCAGGGCCCCAGCAGGGGAAACAAAGCCTCAAACCTCTGATTGAAAACACCTGTGGGGGTTGTGGCAGCGGGAGAAACTCCCAGACTCACAGGAGAGCTGGTTGAAGAGACATGCAGGGTCCCAGGACATACACAAACCCAGCCACCTGAGAATCAGCACCAGAAGGGCCCAGTTTGCTTGTGGGAAGCGGGGGAAGTGACTGAAATCCAGCAGAGAGCAGAGCAACCACCATTGTCCCCTCTCGGACCCCTGCCCCACATACAGTGTCACAACCCAGGGAAGTGGGTTGACCCACCCAGGTGAACACCTAAGGCTCCGCCCTTCACTACATAACAGGCTTGTCAAGACAGAAAAAAAAATGACCCAAATGAAAGAACACATCAAAGCTCCAGAAAAAATACAACCAAGCAACCAAGAGATAACCAACCTATCAGATGCACAGTTCAAAACACTGGTGATCAGGATGCTCACAGAATTAGTTGAATTCGGTCATGAATTAGATGAAAAAATGAAGGCTATGCTAAGTGAAATAAAGGAAAATGTACAGGGAACCAATAGTGATGGGAAGGAAAATGGGACTCAAATCAACAGTGTGGAACAGAAGGAAGAAAGAAACATCCAAACAGAAAAGAATGAAGAAACAAGAATTCAAAAAAATGAGGAGAGGCTTAGGAACCTCTAGGACATCTTTAAATGTTCCAACTTCCGAATTATAGGGGTACCAGAAGGGGAAGAGGAAGAGCAACAAGTGGAAAACGTATTTGAACAAATAATAAAGGAGAACTTCCCCAATCTGGCAAAGGAAATAGACTTCCAGGAAGTCCAGGAAGCTCAGAGAGTCCCAAAGAAGTTGGACTCAAGGAGGAACACACCAAGGCACATCATAATTACATTACCCAAGATTAAAATGAAGGAGAGAATTCTAGAAGCAGCAAGGGATAAGGGGACAGTCACCTACAAAGGAGTTCCCACCAGACTGTCAGCAGATTTCTCAAAAGAGACCTTACAGGCAAGAAGGGGCTGGAAAGAAGTATTCCAAGTCATGAAAGGCAAGGACCTACATCCAAGATTGTTCTATTCAGCAAAGCTGTCATTTAGAATGGAAGGGCAGATAAAGTGCTTCTCAGATAAGGTCAAGCTAAAGGAGTTCATCATCACCAAGCCCTTATTATGTGAAATGTTACAGGGACTTACTTAAGAAAAAGAAGATAAAAAATATGACCAGCAAAATGACAGCAAAGTCACAATTATTAACAACCACACCTCAAACAAAAGTGAAAGCAAACTAAGCCAACAGCTAGAACAGGAACGGAACCATGGAAATGGAGATCACATGGAGGGTTATCAGTGGGGTAGTTGAAGGTGGAGAAAGAGAGAAAAGGTACAGAGAATAAGGAGCATAGATGGTAGGTAGAAAATAGACAGGGGGAGGGCAAGAATATTATATGAAGCCAAAGAATTATATGTACAACCCTTGGACATGAACTAAAGCAGGGGAATGTGGGTGGGAATGGTTGTTCAGGGCAGAGGGAGTGAAAGGGGGAGAATGCGACAACTGTAATAGCATAATCGATAAAATATATGAAAAACACAATGGACATAATAGTTGTCTAATAAATGTAATAGGCCAGGTGTTCTGCAAAGAGCACCCAGTTTTTGCGGAAAGGAGACCTGAGTCCAAATCCTGCCTTTGCCACTGATGTGTGAGTGTGTGTGATTTATTTAGCGTCTCTTAGTGTCAGTTTTCTTAGGATAACACCTGCTAGGCATGGTCACTGTGTCATTCACAGCTCCCTGTGTGGTTCCTCCTTAAAGACCATTTTTCGTAAGCTAAGTGAAATAAGCCAGGCAGTGCGAGACAAACACCATATGATCTCACCTTTAACTGGAACATAATCAACAAAAGAAAAAAGCAAGCAAACTATAACCAGAGACTTTGAAATTAGAACAGTCTGACAGTAACCAGTGGGGAGGTGGGAGGGGATAATGGGGGGACGGGTGGAAGCAAGGGAGGGAGGTGGGTTTGGCTGAGGGGGGAACGGTGGGGGGGAACTGCAGACAACTGTAATTGAACAACAATAAGGTAATTTTTTTTTAAAAGACCATTTTTCAGAAAGTCTTTTCACAAGGTGCATTGTTTTGTATCATGTGTCCCTACCTGTTGGACCCACAGGTCATTAAACCAGCGGGGAAAAGTGACTCCATTAACTACCTGCACCAAAGGGGACAATTCTGATTGTGTGATACAATCAGATCTTCCTCGGCAATTATTTTAACTTTTCTGTGGGACTTATCACATCGTGGACACTTTGCAAACTATAACTTACTCAATGCACATAACAAGTTGATGAAGCAAACACTGTTACTAGGTTACAGATAAGGAAACGGGTACAAAGAGATTAGTGACTTCCTCAAGAGCTAAGAATTGAAAAAGCCAGGTTTCGACCCCAGGCTTTCTAGCTCCAACTCCATGCTCTTAACCACTAGACTAGACTAGACATAAATGTGAGTCATAGGGAAAAAAAGATAATTTGCCTCAGGCGGAAAATTAAAAATGTCCTATCTGGTTCATTTATTCTTTCAGAATATTTACTGAGAACCATGCGCCTGGCACTCCGCTAAGTGCTGGGGACGTGGCGGTGATCAGCAGTTGAAACAGACATGTGCCTGACCTCAGAGAGGTAGCAGTGAGTGGAGGGAAGGCTGACAACGATATACCATCACTAAAGTCAACGTCGACGTAGGGGCTTTAAAAGAAAAACTCCTGTGCATGCCTCTCTCTTCTGCTGCACTGATTTCTGAAAGCAGCACTCTGAGCCTGTTACACAGTAGAATCTCCATGAATGTCCTGTGCATGGAATTTATACAGAAGCCAAAAATCACGCTGGAAAAAGAAAAATACTCTTGGTTTTGAGACAGCAGAAAATACGTATTTCAAAAGTAATATTTGAAAGACATAGATTAGATAATATTAGAAGGCAGTTTGTGAAAAGGAAAATTGCTAAACTTCAGATTCTGTAACCTTACTTTATGTGAAGTGTCTTATTTCTTCACAAAGTAAGATCTATATCCTCCTCTGCTTTAAATGTTTCTATGGCAAATAATAAAAATAAATACGTGGGCCTGGCTGGTGTGGCTCAGTGGATTAAGTGCTGGCCTGCAAACCAAATGGTCACCAGTTCGATTCCCAGTCAGGGCACATGCCTGGTTTGCAGGCCAGGTCCCGAGTAGGGGGTGCATAAGAGGCAACCACACATTGATGTTTCTCTCCCTCTCTTTACCCTTCCCTCCCCTCTCTCTAAAAAGAAGTAAAAATAACATTTAAAAAAACAAACAAGTGGTAATATTTGGAGCCAAACAATGAAAATGCATAGTTTTATTTTTAATATAAAAAAAACCAAAATTCAAAACTTTGAGACTTGTCCCACAAACAAAGCATGCATCATGGCCTAACTGTCTCTAGGAATAAGACTGAGTCACTAAGCCTGCTTTCAGGGCAGCCACAAGCCTGCACGTGGCCCCCTCTCCGCTCCTGACTCCACGTGCTCCCCACATAAACCTTCTCTGTGGTTCCTCTGCTTAGCTTTGCCTCCTGTCTCGCAATGGTCCATGAGGTTGGCATCATTAGCCCTTTTTACTGTCTTAACTGTCTACTGTAGGTAAGCACAGCTCTTGCTTTGCTTCTGTCTTAGAAATCCATTGCTTCTCCCTTGGCTCATTAGCTCTGTTTTGTGGTTTTGTTTTTTTTTTTTTAAATATGCGGTGCCCATGCTATTTCATTGCATCCTTCTGTGTATTCACCACGTACTCACGATACAGAGTGATCGCCTTGTAAATGATAGTCATGTCCTTTGGTCCGTATCATGGAGTAAGCCTTTGCGTAACTCAAAATTTAAGTTATACATTAAATTGTGTGGCAGCTGAATACTCCAGTCCTATTTCTTCTCCCAGCCCCATCCGAAGGCTGCATTTTCTATCTCCATCACAATGCTGTTGGGCCTTGGGAGTGCACTATGGTCAGAGTGAAAGACAAAACACCTTGTTCTCCATCTGCTCCTTCCTTGCAGCTGTAAGCGAAGGATTCCAAAGGGGCAGAGATACATGAAGGGGAGAATCTAGATTCCGAGTCGCTAGACCTTTATAGAACCACAAATGAAAGAGAAACAAAACACAAAACTTGATGGTGGTAAGCCACTAAAGAGTTCAGGACCAATGGCTAGTATAGAGTTTTCTGACTAATTAAAAGTGCATAGCCCTGGCTGGTGTAGCTCAGGGGACTGAGCATGGGCTGCGAACCAAAGGGTCGCCGGTTCCGTTCCTAGTCAGGGCACATGCCTGGGTTGCAGGTCAAGTCCCCAGTAAGGGAAGTGCGAGAGGCAACCACACATTGGTAATTCTCTCCCTCTCTTTCTCCTTCCCTCCCCCTTTCTCTAAAAATAAATAAAGAAAGAACACATATAGCCTTCCTTATCAAAAACTGGAAAATTTCCCTAAAATTATGGGCAACTCTTTTTAAAAAGTGCATAAAAAAGAGGGGGGTACTGAATTGCGATGAGGAGTTTTGATCAAATTGGCTTCCGATTGCTTGCTCCTTGCTCTTCCTCTTCTCCTTCTGGCACCGGTATAATGCAAACGTTGGACCTCTTGAAGTTTTCCCTTAGGCTGCTAACTATCCTCATTGTTTTGGATTCTTTTTTCTTCTTGTTGTTCTGCAGGGTCATTTTTTTCTTTTTTCTTTTGCTTCTATTCCACCTCATTGATTTGATTCTTGGCTTTATCAAATAATCTGTTGTTTCCATGTAAATTGTTTTTTATTTCAATTAGTGTATTTTTCATTTCTGACTGGATCTTTTTTATGATGCTGAGGTCTTCACTAAGTTCCCTGAGTATCCTTATAACCAGTGTTTTGAACTCTGCATCTGATAGACTGCTTATCTGCATTTCGTTTAGCTCCTTTTCTGGAGTTTTGATCTGTTCTTTCATTTGGGCCCTGTTTCTTTTCCTCTTTGTTTTGGCAGCCTCCCTGTGTTTGTTTCTATGTATTAAGTGGAGCTGCTTTGATTTTGTGTCTTAGTAGCGTGGTCTAATGTAGTAGGTGTCCTGTAGGATCCAATGGCACAGCCTCCCCTATTACCTAAGCTGGGTACTTGAGGTGTGTCCTTCTTATGGGCTGAGTACACCCTCCTCTTGTGGTTGACCCTTGGTTGCTGTTGGCAGATCAATGGGAGGGATTCACCCAGACCAGTCAGCTGCAAGGAGTGGCTGTGACCACTGACCACCACCTCCACCCTCTGTGGAGGCTCAGCTGTGCAGGGGCAGGGTGCTGGCCCAGGGGTTTCCCAGGTAGTACAGGCCAAGGTCAGCCTCCACCTGTGTTCTGCCTGGGGTGACCCTGCCTGAGTTACAAAGTGATCTGAGATATCTGCTACTTGTGCTGGGCTTGGAGATTCCCAGGTGAAGCCAAGCTTTGCATCTAGGCTGGTGCTAGTGCCAGGCCTGGAACTCGCTGAGACCAGCTATTGCTTGTTTGAAAGGCTTTAGGAAGTTGTGAAGCGTGAGCCAAGACCAACCATTCATGTAGAAAATCAGCTTGGGTTGGCCCTTAAGTTGGGTAGGGCAGAGTCTCTGGGGATTTCCAAGTTAGGTCAAACTGTGTTAGCCAGGTTGATGGAGTCTCAGATATGGCACCAGCTTGCTGGCTCAGTCCAGATAGGTATGGTTCCTTTAATTCCATAGTTGTCAGATTTCCATTCAACTTGATTTCTGACAGTTCTGAGTGATGGTTGTTCTGTATTTTAGTTGTAATTTTGATGTGATTGTGCAAAGAGGTGAGCCATGCCTGTCTACACCACCATTTTGTCTGGAAGTCTCTCTGATCTTTTCAATGGATCAGTTCTCTTACTTGAAATCATATTAGATGTGTTAACATCTCCAATGATATGCATTTAAAGTTCAAAAAAAAAAAAAAAAGACTGGTTCAAATCCAAAACATTACAACCTTTCGTTTTCTTTCATAAATAGCAGGTTACCAACTGAAATCAGGCATTAACTAAGCTATGACTCAGTAATGTGCAGAATAGAACTCAAGCACTATGAGTAAAAACATCAATTATTCTACATGAGGCAACCAATTTGTCAAGAGAGACATAAACGAATTCAATTTTTTTCTTGTCACCATAAATATTCAACATTCCTGAACACAACCTACTTAGTCTGGTGAGTA
>PVKU01008110.1:47810-77706 GCA_004027475.1 Anoura caudifer | reverse complement strand
TGTGTCCTCATCTGCAACGCAGATGCACCCTCTTTTCTAACACACTCTGGACAGTGCTCATTAGGACTTGAAGAAAAAAAAAAAAAAACAATGAAGTGCAGATGTACTCCCTTTCAGAAAACATAGTTTGTAAGTTCCATTTAGTTTAAGCAGTATCTTCCATAAAATTTTTGCACTTAGAAAAGACAAAATGAATATAACAATAATGGATTTACATACGTACACACACAACCTTGAATGCCTATGAAAGCACACAATATACTGATTTTAAATAGTTGGCCAAAAGACTTGTGCAGAAGAATTTAGATTATATTCCATCCTAAGAACTAAGCACTAAAGTCAAGCTTTCATTGCATTAAAACATTAGAAAAGGCAGCCCTAGCTGGTGTAGCTCAGTGGATTGAGCATGGGCTTGTGAACCAAAGGATCACGGTTTGATTCCCAGTCAGGGCACATGCCTGGGTTGCAGGCCAGTTCCTGGTAAGGGACGCATGAGAGGCAACCATACATTGATATTTCTCTCCCTCTCTCCCTCTCTCCTTCCCTTCCCCTCTAAAGATAAATAAATAAAATTATTAAAAATAATTAATTAATTAATTTTAAAAATGTCCTCGGGTGATGATTAAAAACAAAAATTCAACAAAAAAAAACTTTAGAAAAGACAGCTGCTAAACATCTCCAGATGCTTAGCTGAACATAGGTTTTGCCTTTCCTACTTTATACCTTTTAAGGTAGCTCATTCTAGTAAATATAAGATGCACTTTAATGGCTCCCAGATAAAGGCAGAATGAAGGTTGCTAAGAGTTCATACTAATAGTAGATCCCCTGAGGTGGAGGTCAAGTACAGCTAACGGCTAAACAAGGTTAGAGAGCTGAGACCAGGCAACCAAAAATGTCTAACAATCCTTTTCCAACTCAAAATTTCCAGCAGTTGGACCATCATTTTCCACCTGCTGCCATTTTTCTCACCTTAAAAATACACAGCTACACACACACACTCACATGTATGCATTCATACACACATGTGTGCTCTTGCTTTCATCCCCTGACACACCCACACACTTTTACTCCATCTTCCACACCATCAATACATGGTTTTCAGACTATTCGAAGACCTCCATTTGTAGTATTCCATCCATAACTAACCAGATGGCACAGTGGAAAGAGCACTGGTCAATTTATTTTGGGGGACTATAGTTTTTATTTTAAAGTCATAATTAAACAAATACACACTAAACCACCATGCTTCTTGTGGAATCACCCTGATGTGGTTTTTATACACTACAGAATATCAAGTAATTTGAAACAACTCAACTTCTTGAGATGAGAAAATCTGGTACTGCTACAATCATCATGACCAACATTTTTTGGCTTAGTTTGGCAGGCAACCTCAAAGCAATATACCCACACCATTCCTAGTCATTTAAAAAACTCCGTTATTCTTTTACTTCAAAACTGCTGAATTCATGTTATAAAAATGAGGGGGGGTGGAATGAAAGAGAAGGGAGTAGTCAAAGAACATGTATGAATGACCCATGGACATGGACAATGGTGTGGGGATTGACTGTGGGAGTGGGGAATGGGGTGGGATAGAGGAGGGCAAAGGGGGAAAATTGGGACAACTGTAAGAGAATAAACGAGAATAAAAACATAAATTACAGTCTCGATAGCTCCAGAGGGAAGTCAGATGCATTAGCAGGATTAAAGACTAATCTGAAAAGACTTATGTTACATGAATTTTTCTTTATTACAAGTAATCATCCAAATGATCACTAGTTTCCATAACAAGAATGTAAAACGCATATTCCAGTTGGTAGATATTTACTGCTTAAGTGTTCTGAAAGTTTGATTTATTCTTCTTTAGAAAGAACTCAAGCAGCATTGCAGTATTTAAATTAAAAGACAAATATTATGAAGTAGGAAAAAAATGAGAGCTAAGGCTTCTGCTACACCAGTGGAAAATACTGGAAACAAATGTTAAGAAAATTAAAATAATTAAACAACAACAACAACAACAACAAAAAGACTGCTTGGAGCTTAACACTAAGCAGGTGCAAAAAGTGAGTGAAAGGAGAACTTTTAAATCCTAATACTCATTTATTGCTAGTAAGAATTTCAAAGCACTATTAATTGATCGATAAAAACTTGTGATTAGTGGTAATTACAGAGGTTTTTCTGCACACACTGATTTTGCTGAATTTCTAAAGAGAAAAATCAAGGCTAGATTGTTAATAGATGGGGAAAATCATATAATGATTTCTATATTTCATTACAATTGAATTGAGATCAAATAGTCCTCCCTACTGACCAAATAAGAAAGAATTGTCCTTGACAGGAAAATAAGTTATCGAGCTTGTTTTAAAAATCAAGTTTCCCACAATGAAAAAAAAAAAAATCAAAGGATTTCCATAACACCTTTGACAGTTGCCTGAGGGGTCTGTAACTAATAACAACTAAAAACTGCAAGGATATTAAAAGAAAATTAAAAGGTTCAGCTGGGTCTTTAAACACTTTTCTAATACACTTACAAATTAGCCTTTGTTATGCTGAAAAAATATATAAATTTTATGTGCTATAATGTAATGGCTAAAACCTTTAGTAATAAATTCTACCATGATGAAAAACTTTTTTTAGCAGCGAAAGTTCCTATTTATTGGTCCTTCTATATATTCCAATTACTGCTAAGTGGATTACACTCAGCACTACATTTAAACCTTTTAGCAATCCTATGGGGAAGTACTATTTAAGATCCCCATTTTAAAGATGGAAGAATTGAGCACTGAATAGTTAAATAACTTCCTAAAGTCACACAGTAGTGTCAGGATAAGCATTTCTTTTTTAAAAAATTTTTATTGATGTTCAAATATAATTGTATCCATTTTCCCACCACCACCTTCCCCTGCCCTACCCACCCCCATCATGATGAAAATCTTCATAACAAAGGCCTTTTTGTGTTTACAGTTGATAATGACAAAGTCCCAGTACATGAAAAGACTATGTATAATTCCTTGGGATTCAATCAATTAAATTTCTATTGAAAACCTAACATGTGTGTAACACTGAGCTAGATATTGAGGGAGGAATACAAAAGAACAAAATAAAGAACAGGAAGAAATTTGGGACTCCAGAATTCCTATGTATAGCATATAGAGTAACAACAGCTTGCATACATTAGGAACATATGCCTGATAGGGACTCCAAGATGTCATATGGTCCAATCTACTGCCTTTGGGAAGCTGTTTACCAACCCTAAATCCTCCAAAATATATGATTTAAAATAAGATAGCAGTTCCAACAATGACCCTTTCTTGCAGTCCAACTCTAACTGACCCCTCACTTAGTACAATTTAACCCTGTTTCTTCCACAGAAGTAATTGATTGGGGAGCCCTGTTTCTACCACTTAGCTTTTAAGGAGCAATTAATCTCTCTTACTGATAAAGGTATTCCAGTCCCATCAGTAAACATATTTGAATTATCTTTAAGTTTAAAAAATATTAGTCACACAAATATTTCCAAGATGCAGCATGAGAACAGGACCTGTATTCAACAACAACAACAAAAAAAAAACATTTATTTGAAGAAGCAAGGCCTTGAAAATTAAAAACTACCAGTAATAAGTCATGGTCTCTACCTCAAAATTCTGTTCATAAAGAAACAAATTAGGCTGTCTGCAATACTGAAAGATGATTTATTTTATTTTATTTTTTATTTTAATTGTTGTTCTTGTACAGTCTTCTTTTACTCCCATTCCAGCCCACCACCCCAGCCCTCCCCATGAAAGATGAATTTAAATAAAACAGAAGGTTCAAAGGAAATGTAATCCTTACACAATTATAAGGCTATTTCTACAGAATAATGAGACTTAAAAAATCTCACAGCCAAGAATTCAGCTGCTCTTTTTTCATAATCATTCTAGTATCAGACTGGGTAGGAAGTAGTCTTACAGTCAGTGGTACCTATGGACTGCCTTTCTCTCTCTCTCTCTCTCTCTCATACACACACACACATACACACACACACACACACAATCATGTTAGATTCTAGACTATTTGATTTTTTCTAGTTAGAATTCTGATGGGATTATGAATAGTCATTCTGGCTGGTGCTAATTACTCTTTCCAAGGGGTACCTTCATAGAAAATGTTGATAAAAAATGTGTGGGAATCACCCTGGCTGGTGTGTTTCATTGGATTGAGTGCCGGCCTGTGAATGAAAGGGTCACAGGTGTGATACCCAGTCTAGAGTTGTGGACCAGGTCTCCAGCTGAGGGCACATGAGAGGCAACCACACATTAATGTTACTCTCCTTCTCTTTCTTCCTCCCTTCCCCTCTGTCTAAAAATAAATAAATAAAATCTTTTAAAAATATATGGGAATAGGGATGTACATGTTCTCACTTTTCACTAATGGGATTTTCAACACAGATCAAAGACTAGATTCAGATTTAAATGACAAATCATTATGATCTAACTTTATATACTTTAATCAATGAGATACCAAATAGTAATAGTTTACTTCTTTAAGCATGTGTTGACTCATGTGAGTACATAAATCAATAATCAGTTCCTATTGTTTTCTCATTTTCTCTATTGACTTGACCTGAAATTTGGCACTGATATTTGGAATGTAAATGCCTTAGAAAAAAAAAAAAAAAAAACCGGCTTCATAGCTGCTCAATTCTAAGACTTCTTATATGATATTAAAGGATAAACCAAATTACTTCTTATCTTATACTGATGCTATACTTTTATGTGAAGGTAGAATAGTCTACATTATGCAAAGGTAGTAAAGATACACGAAAAAAAAACAATAAAGCCAAGCTAATTAGGGAAAGGCAATACAGTACCTAATAATTCTTAACATTTTCAGGGGTCACATATCCCTTTGAGAATATGGTAAAAGCTCCAAATCTTCTCCACAGAAAAATGATTCACCAAATATGAACACATCATAAAATTTGTCTAAAAGTTTCAGGAGCCACAACAATGCTAGTCCCTGAACCAAAAACCTTTGATCATATTAGATATTAGATATAATTAGAAAAAATACAGTTTAAGTGTAGCTTTAAAACTTTATGACATCAAAGTTTAACTGGCTTGCCCTAAGGTTCATAATTAACCATTCATATGATTCTTAAGAGAAATAACTTTGGTTAGGGCCAAATAAAGATTGCTTTACTATAGCTATACTGCAAAAAAATACTTACCAACTTTTGCAAAGGCCTCTTTGAGTTCATCAAGCTCATCTTTGGAAATCTGAGTGGTAGCCATCTCATCCATTTAAAGAAGATCTGAAGAGAAACTCCAAAGGTTTCAGACTTTAAAAACTTTTTGTGATAAATATATTATAAACACTCCTGTGAAATTCTAATCTAAGGAATAATTTAAACAGAAAACCAATGTCATCTGAATAGGTTCCCATATTAGTAGCTACAACCAAAATAAAGAAAATAAACAAATAAGAAGACATCATTTACCAAGTTACTCAGAAAAAATATTCCTGAATCTTATTTTCAGAATATAAGGAAGAGTCTAGGTACCTGGCAATGACAGTAAACAGATACACAATAGAACTTCTTGGTTGCATGTGACCAAAGAGTCATGTAAAATATGAATCTTTCCTAGCAATCTATTTATTTTTTAAATTTATCTCACTGTTTATTTCCATTTTCCAGCTTTATTGAGATATAATTGGCAATAATATTATGTAAGTCTAAGGTATACAACTTGATGATTTGATATATGTACATATTGTGCATAGATTACCATAGTCAGATTAACTAACATGTCCTTCACCTCACATTCACTGTGAAAACAGAGATTTTTTTAAAAATTTTACTGATTTTAGAGAGAGAGGAAGGGAAAGAGAGAAACACTGATTTGTTATTCCACTTATTTATGCATTCATTGGTTGCTTCTTATATGTGCCCTAACTAGGGACTGAACCTGAAACCTTGACTTATCGTCAGGAGGGGGAGATGCTCTAACCAAGTGAGCTAGCCAGCCATGGAAACACTGATTTTTATTTATTTTTTTTATTTGATTTTTTTTGTTTTTAATTACTTTATAGTTGTTCAATTACAGTTAGTTGCATTTCTCCCAACCACTACCACACCCCCACCCCTGCCCCCAGCCAAACCTCCCTCCCTCCTTTGCTTCCACCCTCCCCCTTGGTTTTGTCCATGTGTTCTTTATAGTAGTTCCTGAAAACCCTACTCCCCACTGCCCCCTCCTCCCTCCCCTCTGGCTATTGTTAGATTGTTTTTAATTTCAATGACTCCAGCTATATTTTGTTTGCTTTTTTCTTTTGTTGATTAGGTTCCAGTTAAAGGTGAGATCATATGGTATTTGTCCCTCACTGCTTGGCTTATTTCACTTAGCATAATGCTCTCCAGTTCCATCCATGCTGTTGCAAAGGATAGGAGCTCCTTCTTTCTCTTTGTTGTGTAGAATTCCATTGTGTAAATGTACCATGATTTTTTGATCCACTCGTTTACTAATGAGCACTTGCTTCCAGCACTTAGCTATTGTAAACTGTGCTGCTATGAACATTGGGGTGCATAGATTCTTTTGGATTGGTGTTTTAGAGCTCTTAGTCCCATACAGTTGGTTCTCTTTTCATTTTAATGTTGTTTTCTTTAGCCATGAAGAAGCTTTTTAATTTGATGAGGTCTCATTTGTTTATTCTTTTTTTTTATGTCCCTTGCTTTAGGGGACATATCAGAAAACATTGATTTTTAAATAGCATACTAACACCTACCAGTCATTCCTATTAAAGGAAGAACCAATTAAAACAAGTTACATTTGCTCAAATTACATGATATAGAAATACACAAGTGGTGCTAATAAACATATCTTTATGCACATAACATTATTTAAATTTATACCCTTTCACATTTGGCTCTATTTTACCTATTTTGCCAATGGAGCAGGAATTGGCAAACTATGACCTTGGGCCCAATTTGGGCCAAGTATAGTTTTTATAGATAAACAAACATTTGCAGTTATTTTTGATAATAAGGCACATTAACTTTGAATCCCAATAAAGTGAAATATTATCCCCCACAAATCCCATTGCTTTCAGTTTCCACCATAATGAAATATACATTTATAATGACTGATTTTTTAAAATTAAATAAAACAGGCTTTTAAAAAACATAAAACAGAACTTGCCTGTTCATAAATTTTTCTTACCTGTGATGTTAAGATGTTATAAAAGATGACAACTTCTCTGTAGATAGTAAGTTAGGTAATACTTTTCAGAGTGGTCTCAGGATCTATAAGGTAATGAAAGAGCTTCAGTTAGATTTGATGTCAGGCATTCTCAAGATTAAGATTAAAAAGTAATTTTTCATAAGTTAAGCTGCAACCCAATGATAGCACTTTTTAAAAGTATTCTATATTTTAGTAACATGATGTTCAACAC
The DNA here is from genome assembly GCA_004027475.1 of Anoura caudifer. NCBI lineage: Eukaryota > Metazoa > Chordata > Mammalia > Chiroptera > Phyllostomidae > Anoura > Anoura caudifer. The sequence continues at coordinate 70,281 of PVKU01008110.1, read as the reverse complement.
TTCTGATTACAAAAGTACAATATAAGATTTATTCCAATTTCCTTCACACACATTTTAAGGAATCATGTTTTCAATACAGAATTACTACCCTTTGCCATGAATTGTATCATAAAGAACAATGCCACAGAAAGTCTGAAGTGAGACTGCCTCAGAAAATCCCAAACATGTGGCCTCTCCTTTATCTCTATAGGTCCTTTCCAGTTTGGGCGATTTGTCAGTCAGGAATAATCTAAAGTATGTGAGTTAAAAAAAGACATTTGATTGTATTCTCATACTACCATGTCACTTCTGTAAAAAAGAAAAGTAGACAAAGATGGTTCTGGACATAACCCCACCTGACCAACCCTTCATTTCTGCTGATCAATGGGTGCTGACTAAATCCTTCCACTTCCTGCTTTTGCAGGCAGCGAGACTGAATAAGGCAGAAATCTCTTTCCCTCTTCCTCATACCCCTTAGCAGCACATGTAGACCCCTATCCTCACACAATTTTACCAATATTTTAGGCATCTCTTAGATGCCTACTTTCTATCCTCGACATATTTACAATCTGTGGAAGGCAAACATATAAATAATTATAAATCAACACAAAGTGAATTAGTGGAGGCAATAAAAGATATAGAAGGTAATGGGCTCAGGAAAATGTAATGATTATCAACTCCTCACGTAGGCCAGGAAAGCAGTACTTTTGTTCTCCCTTACTCAATTAGAAAATACTTAGACCTCATGTGAATGATTTGAAGGCATCCATACACTTAAAATACCTTGATATAATGCAGCATTTAAAAATCCTAAATATACTTTCAACTTTTCTAATTTCTTATTCCAGTCTAATTGTCTTAATGAAAACCTAAAGTGACTTCTTACATCTGTAACTCAGATTTTTTTCTATAGGAGACATTAAGAGGTAAACATGAATAAGAATAAAGAGGAGAAGTGGAACATGTATACATACTCCAAACAACATTTCCAGGCAAATTTGGTATAGAATAACAAAATAGTTTAATTTAGGAGACTTTCACTTAAACATACTCAATTTCATTTATTTATATTTATAATTATTTGTAAGTAAATAAATGCTACTCTGAAGTACATGAGCTAAAACTAAAAAATACAAAGTGAAATTTATTTTATTAAATATTTTTGAATTTTATTGTTGTTCAAGTAGTTTTCTGCCTTTCTCCCACCCCTCCCCAACAACCCAGCTCTCCCTACCTCCCTCTCCTGTTTCCACCACTCCTTGTTTTTCTCCATGTGTCCTTTATATTTGTTCCTATAAACTCTTCACCCTTTTACCCCCATCACCCCCTACACTCTCCCCTCTGATTACTGTCAGTTTGTTCTTAATTTCGATGTCTCTAAGTATATTTTGCTTGTTTGTTTATTTTGTTGATTAGGTTGCACATAAAGGTGAGATCATATGGTATTTGTCTTTCACTGCCTGGCTTATTTCACTTAGTATAATGCTTTCCAGATCCATCCATGCTGTCACAAAGGGAAGGAGCTCCTTCTTTCTTTCTGCTGCATAGAATTCCATTGGGTAAACATACCATGTTTTTTTGATCCATTCATTTACTGATGGGCATTTAGGTTGCTTCCAGCACTTGGCTATTGTACATTGTGCTGCTATGAACACTGGGGTGCATAGGTTCTTTTGAATTGATGTTTCAAGATTCTTAGGGTATAATCCCAGCAGTGGAATTACTGGGTCAAAAGGGAGTTCCATTTTTACTTTTCTGAGGAAATTCCATATTGTTTTCCACAGTGGCTGCACCAGTCTTCCTTCCCACCAACAGTGCACTAGGGTTCCCTTTTCTCCACATCCTCTCCAGCACTTGCTGTTTGTTGATTTGTTTATGATGGCCATTCTCAATGGTGTGAAGTGGTATCTCATTGTGGTTTTAATTTGCATCTCTCTGATGCCTAGCAATACTGATCATCTTTTCATGTGTCTCTGGATCCTCTGTATGTCCTCCTTGGAGAAGTGTCTGTTTAAGTCCTTTGGCCCATTTTTTAATTGGGTTGCTTGTCTTCTTAGAGTGGAGTCCTGTGAGTTCTTTTTATACATGTTGGAGATTAGACCCTTGTCTGAGGTAGCATTGGCAAATATGTTTTCCCATATGGTTGGTTCTCTTTTCATTTTAATGTTGTTTTCTTTAGTCACGTGGAAGATTTTTATTTTAATGAAGTCCCACTTGTTTATTCTTTCCTGAATGACCCTTGCTCTAGGGGACATATCAGTGAAAATATTGCTGTGTGGAATATCTGAGATTTTCCTGCCTATCTTCTCCTTAAGGACTTTCATGGTGTCACAACTTATATTTAAGTCTTTTATCCACTTGGAATTTATTTTTGTGTATGGTGTAAGTTGGGTATCAAGTTTCATTTTTTTGCATGTAGCTGTCCAGCTCTCCCAACACCATTTGTTGAAGAGGCTATTTTTGCTCAATTTTATGCTATTGCCTCCTTTGTCAAATATTAATTGATGATAGAAACTTGGGTTTATTTCTGGCCTCTGTATTGTGTTCTATTGGTCCATGTGTTTGTTCTTATGCCAGTACCAGGCTGTTTTGAGTACAGTGGCCTTCTAATACAATTTGATATCAGATATTGTGATTCCACCACTTTATTCTTCTTTCTCAAAATTGTTGCAGGTATTTGGGGTTATAAATTTTTGAAGTGTTTGTTCTATATCTTCCCTTCCTTTTCTTAAAGCAGTCCAATTAGCAACTCTTGCAGAGCTGGTTTGGTGGAGGTATATTCTCTCAGCCTCCTTTTGTCTGTGAAGCTCCTTATTTGGCCTTCCATTTGAATTGACAGCCTTACTGGATAGAGTAGTCTTGGTTGCAGGCCTCTGGTTTTCATTACTTGTAATGTTCCTTGCCATCCTTTTCTGGCTTGGAGCATTTCCACTGAGAAGTCATCTGCTAGCCTTATCAGGGCCTCCTTGTATGTTACTTCCTGTTTCTCCCTTGCTGCCTTTAAGACTCTGTCTTAGAACATTGCCATTTTAATTATGATGTGTCTTAAAGTGGGCCTCTCTGGGCTCCTCTTGATTGGGACTCTGTATTTCCTGGATATGTGTAACTTTTTCTCTCATCAAATTAGGGAACTTTTCTATCATTACTTTTTCAAACAGGTTTTCTATAACTTGCCCTTCTTCTTTTCCTTCTGGTTCCCTATTATACTGATATTATTGTGTTTCATGTTGTCTTGCAGTTCCCTTAACACCTTTCCATTCTTTCTGAGTCTCCTTACCTTTTCTTGCTCTTTCTGGGAGTTTTTCTATCTTGTCATCCAGCTCACTGATTCAATCCTCTCCTTTACCCAGCCTGCTTGTAATTCTTTCTGGTGTATTTTTTATTTCCAAGATTTTATTGTTCATTTCTTCCCCATTTTTGTTTATAGTTTCTATTTCTTTTTTCACACTGTTGTAGTTCTTACTCAGTTCCCTGTAGTTGTCTGTGAGTTCCTTGAGCATCTTTATAACCATTATTTTGAATTCTATATCTCACAGTTTGCTTACCTCCATTTCATTTAGCTCTTTTAGTGGGGACTCTTCCATTCCTTTTGATTGCATGTTCTTTTTTTGGTCTACCCATTTTAGGTACTCTTTTTGCTTGTTTCTGAGCTTCCTGATGTTTTACTTTGCTATCTGTCTTTGTAGGGGGAACTTCTATGGTAGGAATTCTGTGGGATTCAGTGGTGTGATCTCTTTGATCTCCTTGTCTGGATGCTCTAGATTTGCCCTTCCGTTTGTGTAGGCTCTTTTGTTGTACTTGGGTTTTTACCTTTTGGTGGTTCCTTTGTTGGTGGGTTCTCTCCTCCTGTGGGTATACTGATGTCTGCAGCTCTCATCTATTCTTGTGTGTGATCAGTGGCAGGGGGTAAGCAAAATGTATTAAGACAGTGGGAGAGTATTCCATGGGATTTAAAGTACCATCAAGAAGAGAAGAGATAGGAGATTCTTTGAAAAAGTGCACTGTTATCTGCAATATTTCACCCAACTAGCCACTTTTTATAAAAGGTGAAAGACAGATAAGACTCTTGTTAGAGGGAAGGAGGATTGTGAGCTGAATCCAGAAAACAGAGTGCTTGTGCAAGGTTAAATGATGACATATAGTGAGAGTGAAGGATAGAAAGTAGGCATAGCGTGAGAGAGAATACAGTTAAACTCAATAATAATAATAATGCTCAGGATTAAAGTGAAGTGGGCTAAGATCAGGGAGGGGTACTGTGTAGTATGTACAATTGTATGGAACAGCAATTATTTACAATAGTATTGGAACAACAATAATATAACAAGAAATGTATGATTTGAATAACCAGAAAAGAAAGTACACAATGAAGAGTAGTATGTTATAGGAACATGAGTGAAGTGAAATGAAAGAAGGAAAATTAAAATACAATACAGAGAGAATAAGGGAAACCAGTCTAACAATGCAATTAAACAGAAATAAAATAAGGAAAACTAAACATATGGAAGAGAAATAAAAAATACTAATAAAAGTGGTAAAAATAATGAAATAATAATAATACACATAAACGATAAATGTCAGCTCTATGTGATTGAAAAGTGACATTTGTCTCAGTTTCTCAATTTTGGGGGTTAGCCTTGTGCTCCCCTTTTGAATCTGTCTCTGGACCCTACCTAACTCCATGTCTTATTGTCTCACTTAGGGGAAGAGAAAAAAGAAAAAAAAAGAGAGGAAAGAAAAACATAAGCCTCCTGCTGACCTGAAACCTGTTCAGCAAGTTCTCCTGGTCTTCCTGGATGCCACAGGAAGATGGGAGCTGAGCTTCAATTTTCTCCCTTCCTATGATTTTGAGAGGATGGGGACCAGGTCTCGGGTGTGATATTCACAGTTGCCCAGCCTCCAGTCCAGGTTCTCTGTGAGCTTCCAGGATCAAATCAGCCACTCAATCTTTGGACGTGTGCAGCTCAAATCACCTTCAGGGTGAGCCAGCTGCTGGAGAGTTCCTGACAAAGCAGCTGTCCACTGTTCTTAACAAGCGCAGGGCTTTTCACACAGCCTGACATTCCAACCAGTCCCAAGACTATCAGAATCAGGGTACAACAAAGCCCAACTCCTCCCTTCTCCAGATGTCCCCCAGCTCCCCAATTTGTCTGGTGCCAGTGTCCACAGTCCCAGCAGATGTATACCATCACTTCTGTGTGTCTACCACTTCATCTTTATTCCCCCCAGCAACTTCCAGCATCCAGGTCCCTTTTGGTGCCAGGCTACCCTCCTTGCTCTGGTAGGGGAGGGAGCTGGTGATCTAACTCTCCAACCCATATCCTGCAGCAGGCACTGGGCCAGGGGCCACAGCAGCCTATGTCCTTGCACATATTCCAAGGACCTTACCATCGCAGCGCAATATCCTTACTGTCTGTTTTTCAATGTCCTTTACAATTTTTAGCCTCCAAACTTCATATAAGCTGTGATTCCATTGGCTGTTCACTCTGTTCCTCAGATCAGCTAGATGTTCCAACTGGGCACAGGAAGAACTGGGCTCTGCTCCCACCTACCTCACCACCATCTTACCCAAAGTCAAATTTAAAGGCTCACAATATATGCTTTAGTTGACACAAATCAGTTTTTAAATTAGCTATTTAATTCAGGTCCCCCACACTACAAATTGTTTAAAAAGGCTTATCCTTAAGACTACTCATAGGTATTTGATTGTATCTTTAAGGAAACTGAGCAACTAGTACTATCTTGAGAGAAAGCATCACATTACAATAATTTAGAAAAGACTGCCAGGTAGGTAGCATCAATAGAGTTTTAAAAATTAAACTCGTAGAAATTACAGAAGCTCTACTTTTCTTCATGGGGCACTGTACTTTTGGGCCTTTTCCTCTCAAAACAACGAAAACATTCCAGACTGGGGCTTAGAAACAAGACATGATGTGACATGGTTATTGCCCTTTAGACACTTCATTCAGTCTTAAACCCCTTAGCAAGCTGTTGTTCCTCACCCAAAGATGCAGTATATTTTAATGGAAAGACCATTGGTTGTTACATCAGAAGACCTCAATTAATGCCCTGGCATTATTTCCTATCCACATGTCTATGAACACATTCATTTAGTCTCTCTGAGCCTTAGTTTGCTCATTTGAAAATAGCAATAAATAATACCTACTTCTCCAGGGTCCTTGTGAAGATTAAAGATGGCAAATGTGAAGGCACAGTATAAATGATAAAGTATTATATTTTAAGGAAAGATATCAAATCTTTCTTTAAATCTTTAAGGAACAAAAATGGAGAATAAATGAATGCCTAAGTAATTGTGAGAGACTATATAAATGCAGGGTGGGGCAAAAGTAGGTTTACAGTTGTAAATATGCAAAACACAGAGTTTATGCTTGTATTATTATGCATTAATTATTGTATTATTTCCCATACAAACAACTGTAAAGCTCCTTTTGGCAAATCCTATATGTTATAAGTTCTACATAAGAAACTTTAAAATGGAATATATGAAAAGTTATCTTATTTGCTCTATGATTATTGAGTACAGAGTATAACAGATCTCCTTCACATATAAAAATTATAAACCTTTTAGTCAAAGTAATTTAAGAAACATGGGCCTAAAGAAAACCTGTCTGCTACTTTTTACTCATGGCTCTATTTAGCTCCTTCGTCAGGGGTTTCTAAACACAACTTGAAGAGCAGCCAGGAGGCAGTAAAAAATGTACAAATTTTACTTTAAATATTTCAAGACCACTTTTAAAAATAGCTAATGGCTTGTCAATATTGTCACATTCCTCGTAATTTGCACATTTTTTCACAAGCAATGAAAAATAAAACATGAAGAGGTAAAAAGTAAATATTACTTGCCAAAAGTAAAGTTCATGCTCAAATTCACAGTATGTGATTGATTTACAGGCAAAAAGAAAGTCTAACTTTTCTCCTTCTGTCTTCCTACAAAAGTGAACTTTATTTATGTGGAGAGAGAGACACACAGAGAGAGAACTGTTATTTAAAAAAAAAAGAAACATATTTTCCCTCCATTTAAATGTACCAAATGAAATAGTATTCAAAAGTAAAAATCTCCCAGGGTCTCTGCACTTTTCTGAATTCTCTCATCTGCAAAGCACTCTAATCTGTCTCTAGCTCTTAAGCCTACGTCTTCTTCAAAGGGAAAAGCAGAAGGGAAAGAGCAAGCCATCTCTCTCCCTAACCATCTGAGTCACAAGAAAAGAGATTTTCAAATAAGGGAATAAAACAAAAGCAAACAAAACCTTGTTTGTTTGTTTTTTTCATAAAAGGATATGGTGTACAACAGGGTCTGAATTCAGGGCGTCACCCATAGAGGAATCTTATGCCTATGAAGTCATCCCTAATTATGGAGTCTGACTAACAATACAGCAATTATGAAACCACTCCACTGTCTCATTTGACTGTGCTTAATCCTGAACACAAATCTTTGTTGAGAAAGGTGTACCTGCAAATAACTACCTGAAACTATTACTCAAATCCTTAAAGGTATTTGTCAGGGATGAGGAGGGTACATGTTTTCATCCCCTAAGATGCTTTACTTTAGGAATGGAGCTGACTGAATAATCTATTTACTAATCTGTGTCATTCAGTACCATGTGGGCCATGAGGCAGGGCACACACATTGGGAATCTCATCTGTGGGTAATGGAGAGTTGATAATGAACTTTATGATTTTTTTCTTGAAATTGAAAGGCAACTAAAAGAAAATAGCAGGGAATATATCACCATAGACAATCCCAGCCATGAGTATGCTAGGTAAATAGAACTGGGAAAACAAGGCTGATTACCTAAATCAGAGATTTGGCAACACATACTTAAGTTAGCATCATGAAGAGAGCAACAAAAAGTGAACAAAACATCGAAGAATATATTATTTTATACTATAAATGAAAAGAAACACTACCAGAGTCACTGCTATGTGTGACAATTCAACAGTGATCAACAAAAATGGGTGTGTCTTTATCCCTTTTCTCCATCCAAACCAGGCAGGGCTTTGGAACACCCACACTTCATGTATCTACCTGTATCAACAGAAACTGCCACCCTGACTCCTCCCTAGTTATGCAAGTCAACAGCACTAGTCTCCAGGTCAGATAGGTGTGCAACTCTCTGTGAGCTACAGCTCACCTACTCTTACTATGCTTACTCAAGCTCCAATCCCATATTTCTGAATGACTTTAGAAGATTTATAAGATTTCAACTTGAATGTTTACCACATTCATTCACCCACTTATTTATTTATAGCCAAGCCTTAATTAAATGCTTAGTATGTACTAGGCAGTGCTGGGTGCTGCAAATATAGAACATTAGGAGCCAAAGTCCCCTTTTCTCAAAGAGCTTACTGTCTAGCGGGGGAAACATGGAAAAAAAGACACAGCATCAGTGCTATCTTATTTACTGAGTGGTAGGCATCAAGAAAACTTTTCCAGAGCAGGTAAGTTTTGAACTTTATCTTAGAATGTAAGTAGTACTATCTCAGACAGATATCACTGATAAAAGGCACTCTAGGCACAGACACATGAAGAGAAGAGTATTTTCCGGAGCTGGAGAAAGACAGTGTGGTCAGAGCATTGTACCTAGGGTTTGTGACAGACATAACTGGAGCAGAAGGTCAGGGTCCAATTCAGAAGGGCTACAATAATAATCTTGACTTGAGACCTGACTGATGTGGCTCAGTGGGTTGAGCCACATCATCGCAAACCAAAACGTCTCCAGTTCAATTCCCGGTCAGGACATGTGCCTTGCTTGCAGGCCAGGTTCCTGGTTGGGGGCATGTGAGAGGAAACTGAGATTGATGAGTCTTTCACACATCAATGTTTCTCCCCGCCCCTTCTCTCACCTTTCCCCTTTCTCTAAAAATAAATTTAAAAATTCTTAAAAATATATAGACTTGCCTTGGCTGGTGTAGCTCAGTGGATTGAGTGTGGGTCTGTGAACCAAAGGATGGTGGTTCGATTCCCAGTCAGGGCACATGCCTGGGTTGCAGGACAGTTCCTGGCAAGGGATGCACAAGAGGCAACCATACATTGATATTTCTCTCCCTCTCTCCTTCCCTTCCCCTCTAGAGATAAATAAATAAAATGTAATGTATGTATGTATATATATATATTTGACCCTCTGGCCAAGGGAGAAGGAAGCTCAGTGAAGAGGATTCCAGTCAGGAAAGTCTGAATGTCCACAACTGAATTTATTGCTACATTATTTCCTCCCCTTTCAAGTAACTCTCCCGGTAAATCAGGTCTCCTTTTCAACTTCCTCACCTTCCTCAGTTTCCAGCTTTATAAATTTGACCGCAATAAACAGACAGAGGGGTGAAATCAATCACTAAGCATTCTGGGTTCTTCCATCAGACCCTTTTATCATCTCATGTCTGAACTACTCCAAAAGCCTTTTGTAACTAATCTATCTAGTCTTGTCTCCCGCCAATGTATTTTTTACACTGCTAATTTCCTGAACAGTAGATCTATGATATATTCCATTCAAAAGAAAGTCCCAACTTTGAAGCATGACATTCAAGGCTCTACACTTTTCTACATTGATACCTGCCTATCTCCCTAATGTTACTGCCTATTACATGCAGTGCACCCTTGAATTACACTTCATTAAAGGTGCCCCACTCCCCAAGCAGGCCATGTATTTCCTCATCTCCAGTCCTCCTGTACATAATGCTCATCAGCCACCTCCTATCTATTCTTCAAGAGCATTTTTCAAAAATATTTTATTATTTTTTAAAGAGAGGTGAAGGGAAGGAGAAAGAGAGAAACATCAACCTGTGGTTGCCTCTCACATGCCCCCCATTTGGGGGGACCCAGCCTGCAACCCAGGCATGTGCCCTAACAGGGAATATAACCAGCAACCATTTGGTTTGCAGGCCAGCACTCAATCCACTGAGCCACACACCAGACAGTGCTCTTCAAGATCATTTTTTACAAGATTTTATTTATTTATTTTTAGGGAGAGAGGAAGGGAGGGAGAAAGAAAGAGAAACATCGATCGGTTGCTTCCTGCACATGCCCTCACCTGGGAGTGAACTTGCAATCCAGGCTTGTGCCCTCACCAGGAATCGAACCATTGCTCATTAGCTTTGCAGGATGATGCCCAACCAACTGAGCTATACCAATCAGGGCTTCAAGAGCATTTTTAAAAAGTCTCTTCATACTGTCCCCATCTGAGAACAAAAATTCTCTCTTCCCAGTACTCTCACAGAACTGTGTGTTTTCTTCTATTACAGTCAGTTCTGGATTCTCTCAGATGGCTCTAATTTTAATGCTTTGTTTTACTCTCAGACCATATGTACCAATTTTTGAATGGAAAAATATAGTCACCACAATGATAGCATTTAATACTATTATACTAATTTCTTTTATGGCAGATACCATATCCCATTCATCCTCATATGCCCAGCCCCTGTCACAATGTCTCTGGAGTAGGTAATAATAATAATAATTAAGGCAATATAATAGCATATCATTGTAAGTTTGTATTACAGCAGCTAACATTTAAAGAGGACTTATATTTTACATGGACTGTACTAAATGCTTTATATACACTATGCATGCTACTTCTCAGAAAGCCTATATGAACCAGGTGATATTGTCACTACAATTTTACAGAAGAGTCAACAGGCTTCAAGAATTTGAATAACTTGTTTAAAGTCACATAGTGAGAGAGGTAGAGCCGGGTCTCAAACCCAGGCCTGCCTAACACCAAAGTCAGTATTCTTAATCATTAATGCTATATAGCCTCCTCAACAAACACTTACTGAATGAATTTATTTCATCAACAGGACTATAAACTTTAATATCAATGCTATATAGCCTCCTCAACAAACACTTACTGAATAAATTTATTTCATCAACAAGACTATAAACTTTAATATTAGAGTAGAAATACAGCTTACTCATCTCTTTTCACCATAGCACTTGGTATAATGCATGGACTCGGTGCATTCTCAATAAATGTCTTTTGAATTAAAAATAACCCACAACTAGTACCTACAACCATTTTGATCATGTCAGTTCCCTTTTAGGAAGCTATAATTGCTTATGCCTAAACAGGTATCTAATCTCTGCCTGATATTCCAAGGTCCTCTAGAGTGGTCCTGTTAGTCACATCTAACCAACTTTACCTTTCAACAACACTCAGTAGCTTTTGTTTCATCCTGCCCCTCCTTATTTCCCTCTCTCTTAGAAAGAATCCCCTCTGTAATCTAACTCTCACATTTATAATGTTCTCCCCCTTTTTTTCTCTTCCTATCCAAATTCTTCTTAATCTTCAAGGTTCAGCAGAAGCCTCATCTTCTCCCAAACCATGTTTCCCAATGACTCCACCTCTGCTCTATTTCTTCAGTTCTCACAGCATTTAAAATCTTGCCACAAAAACTTAGCAACTTAATTATAGAATCCTGTGTATAGTTATATAAGTGGACATGAGGACAGTGGAGCTGGGATATCCACCATCTTATTAGATTCAGTTCATCTGCCTCCTCCACACAGATCCCCAAATTTGGTCAAAGAGAATAATCTTCCCCAATAAAAGAACCATTCTTTTATCAAAAGCTCACAAATATTTGTGTAACCACTTGATCTGCAGGTCTTATTTCAAAATTGTTTCTCAAGAACAGAGTCTAAGCTTAATCTTCCTCTCTTGTACTCCCACAGTAATCCATTGCTTACTGGATGCTGGGTACAGAGACATGGCTCAAAAATTGCTCCAACTACCTGCCATGTTTTGAGGGTAGGAATAATTCCCAGCATGCCCAATATCCAATGATTATTGAAATTGTATTGGGAAAGAGACAAGAGCCTAGGGACTTTTAGAAACAAGAGTTAAGGGACTTTGCCCAGGACAGAGCAATGCAGCAAATGTAAAATTAAAAGAGTGTGTATGAGAAAAGGCAATTAACTACTCTTACCATAAAAACAAAATCAAAGAGGCTATATACACATTGTTTGTGGAAAGAAGGCTCATGCCTATTAGAGCCTTTGGAATAATTTCAAAGCTACTAACAAACATGACATGCTATTTAGAAGTATGAATGGTTGCCAGAAAACAGAAAGTGACCTCTTTCTACCTAAAATTAACTTGTTTTCATTAAAGGATAAGGGATTCACTTAGTCCTCAAACTGAAATCACCAAAACTGTAATTGTGCAAAACACACTGAATGTAGGCAAAAGATTCAATAAAGATTATATGAGATCTGTCTGGAAAAAGTCCAGCCATTATTAATAAAATGAGAATGGTTTGCATGACATCGATGTAACCTGGAAGCCAAGGAGAGTGGACTGGAATGTGCATGTGTGAACAATGATGACTTCACTGGAATAGTCAGTGGGGCCAGAGATGCTGTTGGGTGAGTATGCATACTGTGAGGCCATCGTATTCAAAAGGTCTGAGTATAGCAATGAATCTGCATCAAATTTTGAATTAAACTTGTACATTCCTCCATGGAAACTATTCAAATGGTTCAGAAGGGCATAGCTATGGGCAAATAGTGATGGGCCATTTCATCACCACAATGTGCCCGCTTATGCACTTATGCATCATACCTCGTGCAGACTTTTTTTGTGAAACATCAATGATCCTGGTGACTCAGCACCCCTGCAGCTCAGATTTGGCACCCTACAACTTCTAGCTTTCCCAAAACTAAAATAACCTTTGAAAGGGAAGAGATTTCAGACCATTGATGAGATTCAGGAAAATACGATGGGGCAGCTTATGGTAATTGGGAGAACTGTGTGAGGTCCCAAGGTGCCTACTTTGAAGGGGACTGAGGCATCATTGTCCTATGTAAAATGTTTCTGGTATTTTGTATCTTCTTCAATAAATTTCTCTATTTTTCCTATTACATGACCGGATACCTTCTATACAGACCATATATATTTATTTTTTTCCCAAAAGTTCTTTCTTTAAAACACTGGTGTACAATGATCAAACAACAGAAAGAAATAAAAGGCATCCAAATTGGAAAAGAGGAAGTAAAATTGTCATTGTTTGCAGATGATATGATAGGGTATACTGAAAGCCCTTTAGGCTCCAACAAAAAACTACTCAACCTAATAAGTGAATTTGGCAAAAGAGCCGGATACAAAGTCAATATTCAGAAATCAAAGGTATTTTTGTACACCAACAGTGAAATATCAGAAACAGAAATAAGGAAAAAAATCCCATTTGATAGAGCAACAAGAAAAATAAAGTACCTAGGAATAAACCTACCAAGGAAGTAAAAGACCTGTAGTCAGAAAACTACACAACACTGAAGAAAGAAACTAGGGAATACACAAACAATGGAAGCATATACCATGTTCATGGACTAGAAACATTAACATCACAAAATGTCTATACTACTCAAAGCAACTTACAGATTCAATGCAATCCCTATTAAAATACCAATGACATATTTCACAGATATAGAACAAACATTTCAAAAATTGATATGGAACCATAAATGACCGCACATAGCCACAGCAATTTTGGGAAAGAAGAACAAAGTAGGAGGGATCACAATTCCTGACATCAAATTATATTACAAGGCCACAGTAATCACAACAGTGTGGTACGGGCATAAGAAGAGACACATAGATAAATAAAACAGAATAGAGAGCCTAGAAATAAACCCAAGTCTCTATGGTCAATTAATATTTGATAAAGGAGGCAGAAGCATAAAATAGAGTAAAAATAGCCTCTTCAACAAATCGTGTTGGGAAATTTAGACAAAAAAAATGAAACTTGACCACCAACTTACACCATATACAAAAACAGACTCAAGACAGATAAAAGACTTAAATATAAGTTGCGATGCAATAAAAGTCCTAGAGGAGAACATAGGGAGGAAAATCTCAGATATTCCATGCAGCAATATTTTCACTGATATGTCCCCTAGAACCAGGGACATAAAGGAAAGCAAAAAAAAAAAAAAAAAAAAATGTGACTTCATTAAAATAAAAAGTTTCTGCATGAGTGAAGAAAATGTCAGCAAAATGAAAAGGGAACCAACTGTATGGGAAAATATATTTGCCAATGATATATAGGACAAGGGTTTAATATCCAAAATATATAAAGAACTCACGTGACTCCTCTCCAGGAAGACAAACAATTCAATTAAAAAATGGGCAAAGGACTTGAACAGAGACTTTTCCAAGGAGGACATACAAAGGGCCTAGAGACATATGAAAGGATGCTCATCATCATTAGCCATCAGGGAGATGCAAATTAAAACCACAATGAGATACCACTTCACACCATTGAGAATGGCCATCATAAACAAATAAGTGCTGGCAAGGTTGTAGAGCAAAGGGAACCTAGTGCACTGTTGGTGAGAAGGCAGACTGGTGTAGCCAGTGGAAATTTCGTACTGTGGAAAACAGTATGGAATTTCCTCAGAAAAGTAAAAATGGAACTCCCTTTTGACCCAGCAATTCCACTGCTGGGATTATACCCTAAGAATCCCGAAACATCAATCCAAAAGAACCTATGCACCCCAATGTTTATAGCAGCACAATCTACAATAGCCAAGTGCTGGAAGACATCTAAGTGCTCATCAGTAAATGAGTGGATCAAAAAACTATGGTACGTTTACACAACTGAATACTACACAGCAGAAAGAAAGAAGAAGCTCCTGCCTTTTGCAACAGCATGGATGGATCTGGAGATCATTTTGCTAAGTGAAATAGCCAAGCAGTATATGACAAATACCATGTGATCTCACCTTTAAGTGGAACCTAATCAACAAAACAAACAAGCAAGCAAAATATAACCAGAGACAGTGAAATAAAGAACAAACTGACAGTAATGGGAGGAGAAGTGGGGAAGGTTGTCAGGAACATTTATCAAGGACACTACAACAAAGTCAAAGATAGGTAGGATCAAGGGTGGGAGGTGAGGATGTCTGGGGTCGGGGGGGACTAGTGGGAGAAAATGGAGACAACTGTACTTGAACAACAATAAAAAAAGAGGAAAAACACTGGTGTTAAATGAGTACTGACAATAAAACAGGCTATATTTCTTAAAAATTAGGACACAAATGCTTACCTTCTCTTGGCATATTCATTCCTATATATGACATGCTTCTACTTCACTGTATTTAATATTGCTTCATTTCAGACTCTTAAATGCTAAGTACCGTGAATAACCACTCCCATTGTATCAGTGCTAAGAACTTAGTATAAACATAACCAAACACTCAGGTATATATGTGATTTACTTTTTATTTTAGGATATTTTTTGCATGCATAAGCCATTGCTATGGTACCCATAGTTTTTTAGTGATTAGTTATGTATCTTTCTCAATTTAATGATTTATTATTCTTCAAGTCAAAACAAGTGAGTTGAACTCTAAATGCCTTCACATGTGTCAGAGGTTCCTTGTCCTGAAAGTTTAGGAAAGGTTAAAGCAGAAGGAAGAAGTGGTAAAGGATTTTACTGTTTATTACTTTAGCACCTCAGCATCATTAAAAATTGCTTATTGTATTCAATGCGGACAGCAAACCTCTATGAAATCAATATTCAACATGTACAGTATACTTTACTTAGCAAGGTTGTTTTTCAAGCCTAGATCTGGTAATTCTACTTGACATTTCAGCGGCAAATTGGTAGAACTAAACAGGGGTCACTGCTAGATATTCCCAAATAAAACTACCAGTATTTTCCCAAGAGGCACTGTTATATATGATGTTAGGTTATACAGTATTCATGACTAAAAAAAATAAAGCAACTGGCCCTGCTTGGTGTGGCTCAGTGGGTTGGGCATTGTCTCTCAAGCCAAAAGGTCACTAGGTTGATTCATGGTCAGGGCACATGCCTAGGTTTTGGACCAGGTCCTCAGATAGGTGTATGCATGAGGAAACTGATGGATGTTTCTCTTGTGCATCAACATTTGTTTCCCTCTCTCTAAAAATACATACATACACAAAATCGTTTAAAAAAGAATAAAGCAAGTGGCTGGCAGAACATAAATCTGGATATATTTAGCACAATGCTTCTTCTACAATTAATTTAGATGAAAATAATACAAACACCAAAATGTAACATTTCAAGTTAATATACCTTTTGAGAGACATTTGTGAAGTGACCTGAAAATCCTTAGGTACTATTTCCATGATAAAATATGTTTCAAATTCTCAATCAATTGAGAAATAAATATAGGAAGGCTCTATCCTTTAGTGAAAGCTAACTCTGCCCTTTATCCAATCACAAGTCACAGCCAATACATAACTGTAATTTTGCCCTGGGTTCATCCAAGAACTTTAAGGAGACTTAAACACTAGCTTACTATTTAATGTGAAGAAGAGATTGCTATCTCCTGCATGTATGCTGCTCCAACAACCTCAGAGGATGCATAAGAGAAGTATGAAGGATCGTTATTATAAGGGCAGGGGAGCATAGATGGCTGTTATTTGCAAAGTCATGTGTAGGGGTCTGTATAGAGTTAAATAAATCAAGCTATGTTAGTCCTCTTCCTACCTCTCTCATATCTACAACTAAGTCACCTAAAATTTTGTTTGTATTGTTTACAAGGAGATGCACCAAAAAGTCATAGTTGCTAACCACTAACTCCCTTTCTCCAATACCTATAGCCCCTTTCAGTGCATGAAGACCATCTACTTCTCTATCTCCCGCACTAGTCTGTGAGCTCCTTGAAAACAGGGTTGGTACCTTATTTGACCTTGTATCTTGGCTCACAATAAGCACCTATGAAAATGTTTGTTGAATAAACCCTAATGGAGCCAAGTAGAGAAAGTGAACTTAAACATAATGCTGGCTAAACAGTTGTCCATGTAGTTTTAAAAATGTGTACTCTATTAGAGAAAGCTGTGAACCAAATAGTCAAGAAATTATAATGTTCCCACATTCTTCACATACAATTGGCTTGTTAGTATGCTTTAACTATCTACTCTTGATTAATACTTCGAGATACTACAAAACTATTCAAGATGTTTGCAACCAGTCCTTTGCATGTAGCTGAAAGTCAAATGGAAAGATTGTTTTCAGAAACGTTTTTTATGTGCAACAATTTTGGCAATCAAACAGCACATCTCACCTTTATAATACACATCACATACAAATCATGTTTTGACAAACCTGCAATTTAAAGATAAAAGTAACATTTACAAATAAATGTAAATTGCTTCAAACTAAAGCTATACTTAAATTTTTGTTATAAAAATTTTCAATATATACAAAGGTAAGAGAAAATAATACAACAAATGCCCACAAACCCATGGTCCAGAGTCTGCATTTATCAGGAATTTCCAACTGTTTCATCTCTACTCTTTTCCTGTTCCTTCTCTTGTTTTCCGCTCCCTTCCTCCCTCTTCTCCATCTTAAAGTATTTTAATGCAAACCCCAGAGACCCCAGGATTTCATTTTCTAGAAATACATTTATTCTAGTCTAGAATCTATCATAAGCTAGATTCTAGTTGATCTTTCTTTTTCCAAGCACCTGTGAGTCACTGAAATCCCACAGGGTACCTAAGTCTGTGTCATTTCCTGGAAGAATATCCAATACCTCCATTTTAAGTAAAAGTTTCCTTTCTTTTTTTTTTTGTACTTCATTAAAAAAGATAAGATCTTAAAGCAATGGCTATTTAAAAATAAATTAATAACTTTTCCAATAATAGAAACATTCAACTCAATTTAATCAGATTGAAGATTCTTTAAATTCTTGCCAGACAAGAATTTTGTATATATTTAATGTACATCTTAATTACATTCTAAAAGCCCCTTTACTTGTGATAAAGAGTACCATATCAAACCCAAAGACAACAAAATAATACCACTCCTTCCCCCTTGTTTACAAAGCTAAGGTGCATTAAGTGTTTGGATTGAAATAGTGCACTTTCCTTTTTAAAAGTTCTAGTCCCTTCCATATTTCGTAAGTAAACCTTGACATGTTACAAAAATATCAGAATATTTTATGAAAAATGTAACTGCTGCTAACTTAGTTAATCTTCACACTTGATGGTATTTCCATTCTCCTTGCCTTAGAAAATCAACATTGAAGCTAAAAGCTACCTATACACACACACCCCACAAGGCAAGATTAGACTAGTTAACATGCTTCAACTCAAACTAAGTATTATGATGTACAACTCAGAAATCAGTAGAGATACAATTTCAGCTTAGACTTTGAGCTAAGTTGAGAGCTTATTTATTAGTCA
Source organism: Anoura caudifer (assembly GCA_004027475.1). Classification (NCBI taxonomy): domain Eukaryota; kingdom Metazoa; phylum Chordata; class Mammalia; order Chiroptera; family Phyllostomidae; genus Anoura; species Anoura caudifer. The sequence goes on along the minus strand of PVKU01008110.1, from coordinate 52,120 downwards.
CTGAAAGTATGTTCCGCAGTGTTACATACCCTGCCTATATGGTTCTTAAATATAGTAAGTACTTGTTAATTGGAAATTAGATTCTTTTGTTTCATACTTCACTTAAAAAGTGTACTAAGTGCAACCACTCTGAGACATTACCCTTAACTCAGAGTTGATATTTATAGAACTAGCTATATTAAAATATGGAGAAATGAAACTTATAGGATTACTATGTGATTTTGTGAGCACCAAAATCACTAATCACCACTACATTATAAAATAACACTACTAAAATCTCATCATCAATGATTTTCATTTATTTTGTAAAATATAATTAAATATTAGGACAATGGTTTGTCATAGCTCATTTTGTAAGAGTAGAATAGCAATTTAATCAAGACATGTTGTCATGACAACTACCTCATCTTCTATTTCACAGAATATAAAAAAACCATTTAACAGGGATCAAAGGCATTTGAAATCCTACCCTATCCTACTCCACCAACCGCCCTGCACAAAATATAGAGTGACAGTTTGTTATTTAAACTTTTGGTCATGTAACTTGATATATATGGCTATATAATTAGGATTTCAAAACCAATTTTTAAAAAGTACAAAGCCCCTAAAATTGTCTTCCAAATAAAGAAAAGACAGAATATATAGAGAACAGGTTAGATCTAAACTTCAAAAATTTCTCTTAAAGTGGGTTCTACTGTAATAAATAAGGTGTCTTTAAATGTTTAACTACCTTTGAAGTAAATTTCTGCTTAAATATTCAGTAACCTAAAAGTTAGAGACTAACAAAATAGTAGTAAAATAGTTACCCTTCTACGAAGCCAGAGCAAACCTGTTTCTTGCAGCACTAATAGACGGAACCTCCCACACTCAGAATGCCAATCTGGAAACCCAACATTCTTCTTACAATTGCAACTTCAGAGAGCAAGTCATAACACTTCCTGCTAGAAAAAAGAGAACACCCTGACAAAAGGATGAAATAACACTTATGAATTCCCTTCCTGCCTGCCTGCCTCACAGTGTTTTTGCCAAGTATTAATGAATTCTATCTTCATAACATTTAGAGAAAAGTTTGTTTTTTTTTCATTCCAGCCCCACTGAAACCATGCAAAAACACCAGGGAATTTAAAGTTGGTCAGGTCAAATAGCTACAACCCACATACCTATTTAGAGTTTGAACATTAGCCAAGTAACCTGCTTATTTTAGAAGACATGGATGGAACCAGCCTCTCCCCAGTGCCCAAGTCACTAGTACATTACTTAGGAGAGCTAACTCTCAGACTGCTTATGTTCTCTATTATTCATTTTGATCCAAACTTATTCACACTTTCATACAACATTTACCCTCTGTGAGCTAGGTGTTGCAGCATTTATTGCGAGTATCTACTGCACTTGTATTCTATTGAAATGTAAGCTGTTAAGTATAGGAACTCTATTTTCTGCCAGTGTCACATATGGGAACTAAGCCAATACTTCAACTGAATTTTCTACTGAGAGATAAGACTGCAGAGCAGTTAAGAGCTCTAGAGCCAGACTGGGTTCAATCCTGGTTCAACAATTTTCTAGCTGTGCATGTTCTTAGGCAAGTTTCTTAAGCTCATGTGCCTGTTTTCACATCCAGGAACAACAGTAACTACTTCACATAATAGTAAACTACTTGGTACATTATTGTGATGCTTAAGTGATTTAATGTCTGTTCAAAAATTTAGATTATAGCCTGTCACAAAGTAAGCATTTTATATGTGATCACTGCTATTCTTTTTTAAAAGATTTTATTTATTTATTTTCAGACAGAGGGGAAGGCAAGGAGAAAGAGAGGAAGAGATACATCAATGTGTGGTTGCCTCTCATGTGCCCTCTAATGGAGACCTGGCCCAAAACCCAGGCATGTACACTGACTGGGAATTGAACCAGTGACTCTTTGGTTCACAGGTCAGTGCTTAATCCACTGAGCCACACCAGCCAAGGTGATCACTACTGTTCTTATTATTGAAATTGTCTTTTTAACTGGCATAGCAATTCTAATGCATGAATTGTTAAATTAACTAACCGGTTTGTGGGGAGTGCCCTTTATGGGAGAGAACAGAAAATCAACAGGAGTGACACACTAGACTCAGGAGACCATGTCTAATACTGAAAAAAAAAAAATATTTGGAAAGAAATGGAGTGTAATGAGAGCATCAGAGTCTTAGGAGGCTGACAAATTTGAAGACTGTGTGACCTTGAACAAATTACTTAGCTTCTCTGAGCCCCATGTTCATATCTATAAATGTGGAGCTAATTCCATATGCTTCATAAGATTGCTATGATGATTAAATGAGACAATATAAGTATAGAAGAGGATCTGGCTCCAGCAAGGTGCTCAATAAGTGGCAGCCACTATTATAATGTACCTGGGATACAACAGGCATAACATCATCTGTTCTATCTGCTTGATAGGAGTGAAAGTGAGATAATAGCTACTCTAGTCCTTTATAAATAGTATAAAGCAAACACAGTGAAACATTTTATCATAATATACTGATTTTGCAGAATAAGGAGACGACTCACAGTGCATCCACTTGTGAAAAGTATCTGGTAGTCCATGTTAAGGAGGTAGAGTGTTCTCCTGTCCTAATCACTAACCACCATTAGCAGACACTAGATTATATTTTATCACCTTAATAGAATAACTTTAATTTATTTCATCAATCAAAAAACCCCCATAAAACAACAAAAGGCAACACAATCCAGGACAGAAGGAATATAGTGGCAAGAGCCAGAGGACATGTTTTCCCATGTCTTTGTTGCTGACTCGCTCACTGCATGAAGCCTGTTCAACTTGCCCAAGTCTCAATTTTACCAATTGCAAAACAAGCATAGTACTACTATCTGACTTCTACCTATCTGGGAATATATGAGATAGCAAGTAACTCTCAAGCACTTGAGCTACCCGGAAGGATATACAAGTATGTATTATCATGCAATTTACAGAGAAAATTGGGGCACAGGCAATTGCCTCACATAAGAACATAGTATCAGTATTAGATCAGAAACATAGGGTGTTTCCAGCCTTACTTTTTCTTCAGCCATACTTGTCACTTCAAACTACTCAGATGGGTCTGTCTCAAGTGCTATTAACTTCCTCAATGATAAGGCTACTTTGAAATGTCTTCCTTGACGTTCCCTTTCTTGTTCATCTGGAATGTATATGCTTTCTAGCTTTCTGAAATCTAAGGCTCATCTTTGATCATAGTGAAACCTATCAACTCTAAGTCACTGATTTTAAAATCTATTCACTATATTATTATAGAAATCATTTAAACTAAAAAACATTGTGGTCAAATTTCGAGGAATGTATACCCCTTTAGAAATGCATAGCTTCTACTTATTAACCACTATAACATTTCCTAAAAGACTGTCCTGTCACATCAATAGTTCATCCAGTTTTAATCTTTGGTCCATTTTGTAACCTTCTAAATGTTTCACTCATCATCTGAGGTAATGTGTGCTGTGTGGGGTGGGTGGGAGGAGGATTGTTTGTGTATGTGCATGTGTGTGTGTGTATTAACAGAATGTGTATTTTTACTATGGGTGATGAAAATTGGTTTTGGAATAGAAGATGATGGCAAGGGTTGTGTGATACATTTCACAGTTTTATAAACAGGCCACGAAATGAAAACAACTTTTACACTTTATTTCAAATTCATCATGATTAATGCTGAGGAAAGCCTATGGAAACAAACCTACATTTTATCTGTAGAGATAAGTCTCTCAATCTCTCTCCCTCCCCAAACAAATCCATAAAGTTAAAAGTTCACATACATGTGCCTGTGGACTCACATGGCCCTCAGGCTGGAAAGAAAGAAAGAGGTACCACCTATGCTGCATGAGTTTCATAGGCATATCACCGTAATACACAGTTAGAACACAAAATCCAGATATAGTGTTTTTAATGTCTCTTCTAACTTTCATTCAAATGTCATACTCTCCATCACACCCGGTACCAGGTATAGTCTTCCCATGTGTGGAAAGGACAGTGAAGGTCTCTCCTACTGGGCTTAAGGACATACCTCAATAACACTCACCTATTTTCCTTTAAAGGAACAAGATTTTACCCATCTTCCTAATTTATAAAGCAAAAAAAAAAAAAAAAAAAAAAAAAAAAAAAAAAAAAAAAAAAAAAAAAAAAAAAAAAAAAAAAAAAAAAAAAAAAAAAAAAAAAAAAAAAAAAAAAAAAAAAAAAAAAAAAAAAAAAAAAAAAAAAAAAAAAAAAAAAAAAAAAAAAAAAAAAAAAAAAAAAAAAAAAAAAAAAAAAAAAAAAAAAAAAAAAA
>PVKU01008110.1:0-47710 GCA_004027475.1 Anoura caudifer | reverse complement strand
CACCCAAAGTAAGTGAAGAATTGAAGCAAAGAGATCTAACATAAAACAGGTACCAAATTAACATGCAGGAAATTACTACTATAATTTTGAACTATACTAGAAAGTTCAGGAAATTTATAGTAGGAACAGTATTAGGTACAGAAACTTCCTGTAGCAGTGATATATCAGTGTTAATAATAAAGTAGATCCGGTTTATGTAATAATCTTTTACATATTAGGTATGGAAAAAAGCCACAAAATATCCTAATTTTAATATTCCAAGGGTTGTCTCCCAAATAAGTTTTCATTAGCTCTGTATTTGTGTAACAAAGTAATTAAATCTGTCAACATCTTAGAATAGGATGCTTTATTATATATTAAATTATAAACCTTGTCCAAATTATCAACTGACCTACACATAGGGCAAGGAACTTATTTAAAAGACACCTGTGAACTTCCAGCCAAGATGGAGGCACAGGTAAACACACTGTGCCTCCTTGTACAACCAAAAAGGACAACACCACATTTAAAAACAAACAAAAAAAAAAACCAGAACTGTCAGAAAATCAATTTGTATGGAAGTCCAACAACCAAGAGGTTAAAGAAGAAACATTCATTGAGACCCATAGGAGGGGAGGAGACGGGTAGCCAGGTGGAGCGAACTAGCCACAAGGCAGTGGCTGGCCAACCAGGCGAGGTGGTGGCTTGCAGACTGGACAGTCTCACATTTGCATGCTGATAAACTAGGAGGAACAACTGAGGAGCAAGATAGACCACACAACCTCGGGTTCCAGAATGGGGAAATAAAGCCTCAAAGCCTCTGACTGAAAACACCTGTGGGGGTTGAGGCCCTCGAGAGAAACTCCCAGCCTCACAGAAGAGTTTGTTGGAGAGACCCACAGGGTCCTAGAATGTACACAAGCCCACCCACCCAGGAATCAGCACCAGAAGGGCCCAATTTGCTTGGGAATAAGTGGATGAAGTGACTGAAAGCTGAGAGAGAACAGAGCAAGAGGCACTGTTCCCTCTCAGACTCCTACCAGACATACAGCATCACAATGCACCAACATGCATTGCCCCACCCTGGTGATCACCTAAGGCTCTGCACCTTACTACATAACAGGTGCACTGAGATAAAAAAAAAAAAATGGCCTAAATGAAAGAACAGATCAAAGCTCCAGGAAACATACAACTAAGTAATGAATAGATAGCCAACTTATCAGATGCACAGTTTGAAACATTGGTAATCAGGATGCTCACAGAATTGGTTGAATATGGTTACAATGAATTAGAGGAAAAAATGAAAAGTGAAATGAAGGAAAATGTACAGGGAACCAACAGTGACAGGATGGAAACTGGGACTCAGATAAACAATTTGTAGCAGAAGGAAAAGCAGAAAAGTATGAAGAAAGAAGAATTCAAAAAAATGAGGAGAGGCTTAGGAACCTCCAAGACATCTTCAAATGTTCCAACATACGAATCATAGGGGTGCCAAAAGGAGAAGAGGAAGAGCAAGAAATTGAAAACTTATCTGAAAAAATAATAAAGAACTTCCCCAATCTGGCAAAAGAAATAGACTTCCACGAAGCTCAGAAGAGTCCCAAAGAAGTTGGACCCAAGGAGGAGCACACCAAGCAACATCACAATTACATTAGCCAAGTCTAAAGATAAGGAAAGAATCTTAAAAGCAGCAAAAGAAAGAGAGTTACCTACAAAGGAGTTCCCATTACACTATCAGCTGATTTATCAAAAGAAACCTTGCAGGCAAGAAGGGGCTAGGAAGAAGTATTCCAAGTCTTGAAAGGCAAGGGCCTATATCAGATTACTCTATCCAGCAAAGCTGTCATTTAGAATGGAAGGACAGATAAAGTGGTTCCTAGATAAGGTCCAGTTAAAGGAATTCATCATCACCCAGTCCTTATTATATGAAATGTTAAAGGAACTTACCTAAGAAAAAGATTAAAAATATGACCGTAAAAAGACAGCAAACTCACAGATATTAATGGCCACACCTAAAACAAAAGCAAACTAAACAAACAGCTAGAACAGGAACAGAAACACAGAAATGGAGATCACATGGAGGGTTAACAACAGGGGATCGGGAGGAGGAGAGAGGGGGGAAGGTATAGAGAATAAGTAAATAGATGGTACATAGAAAATAGACGGGGGGGGCAAGAATAGTGTGGGAAAAGTTGAAGCTAAAGAACTTATGACACATGGACATGAACAAAAGGGGGGAATGTGGGTGGGAGGAGGTGTGCAGGGTGGAGAGGAATAACATAGGGAATGGGACAACTGTAATAGTATAATCAATAAAATATATTTTTAAAAAAGACACCTGTGGTGACTATGATTCACTCTGTAAAAGGCATTGTATTAGATGGCATCAGGAAACATAAAGACTTATGAAACATGTCTTTCACACCCAAAGTGCTCAGAGTGTGTACCCATACATGTAATTGATTCTCTAACATGGGTATAATATCTCCACAATGCCCATCCTTAGGGGTACTAATATTATTGCAAAGCACAGTTTGAACGAACTAAATTACAAATCATTACAATGCAATTTTAAGAGAAAAAGAAAAAAATGGCATGAAAAGAAAATAAAGAAAAAAGAGAAAATACAAAAAGGAAACAATAAATAAGAAATGAGACTGTCTTTAGTTTTCCTCTATAAAAAGAAACAAATAAGAGATGTGAGCAAAAAAAAAAAATCACATCATTTTTCACTACAACCCATCATCTTATTTCAGTTCAGAACAGGAACCATCCTGTCATCGTCTCCTTTGAGTCAGCTCTTGTACTATTCATACAGGCAAAAATAACTGAACAGTACATTCATTTTCCACAGTACACATTAAATGCATTAAATATTGTATAATTCTTCATATGACAGAAGACAAAGTTTACATATGACATACTTTAACACCAATTTCCAGGGCTACTACATCCTTTTACCATCATCCTCTCCCCAAATTAAGCTCATCTACAGAATAAAGCCACAAGATAATCTCATAACATTCCTCAGTTACTTAAGGAGTCTAATTATAACTCTGATCACTGATAAATAAAAAATAAAAGTGAGAATCAAAAAGTCAAACTGTAATCAAAACATAAAATTGAAAAAAATTAAATTAATTATCAGCTACTGCTTACTGCCATATATTCCAAACAAATTGTCAATTTTTTCCTATTCAAACTTCAGATAAAATGTGTAACAGTTCTCAAAACTTGTTCAGCAAAGGGCATTAAAAGTAGAATGATAGCATTAAATCATTTTACATTGCTCTGTCTTACTATTTATATGTATTAAGCACTACAAAGGCAGTGATTTATCTTCACCAATCTAGAACAGTGCTTGGCACAGGGTAGACACTATCTGTTAAATGAATTCATAGTAATGATGTTGCCTCGTGAAGGAACTAAACTCATTGTTATTTGCTACAGTGGTTTATTACATAATCAAGAGCAAACATTTAGCCCTTTTAATGCAAATAAAATAAATATAAAAGGTATCTACTCTTGTCCCACTGGATAACTCTACAAAATAGGATGATTTCTGAGAGCTGAATCTGGCCAAAAAAAAAAAAAGAGAGGTTATATCTTTTCAGTGACACCAAATCCATAATATTTTTCAGTTAAAATGATTTTTTAAAAATTCTTCACTTTTAGAAAATAAAAGCATTTCTGAGAGAAGAAGTAGGGTGGAAAGTATAAAGAATTTTGAATTTTACTGTTTTGTCAAATTTGCTACACAGAAAAGAAAGAAAAATCTCAGTTCTCAAGACATCATTGCCTTACCTTTCTAAACTTTAAAATGACCACTTTTTGACTTCATAAGGAATAGCCAAACCTTCAAAAGAAAGCCGTTTTAACAGCATTTCCTTCCTGCCTGCCCTAGTCCAAAATTAACCTTGTCAGTTTTTAGGAAGACATAAAAATCCTTTAAACGACTAATTCAAATGAAGTGGTAACATGAAGCCACAGTTTATAAGATGCTGACTTCTACTTGTTACCAGATGTTGCCATCACTTCAAAGTGTTAAATGCATTCATGAAGACATTCACATATGTTTGCATGTAAAATATTTTCTGCCACTGTTATTTTGGCAACATGTTCTCAGAGAAAAATTGTTGCCTCATTGTTTAATAAAATGTCTTTAAGATTGTCAATATTCACTTTAAGAACTATCAAATACTCAGTTTCATTCTTCCATGTAATTCTTGCAAGTACATATATACACTTTCAAAACACAACATACAATAATACCATTTCATTGGGAGCATGTCAGGAACAGCTCCACTTGAAGTTCTAGCTGAAAAATCAAAATTTGTGTATGTGAATACTTTTGGAATCGCTTTTTTAGATAAATAAACAGTCGCTACATTTACATAGTTTAAGGTTCCTTTGCCAGGAATAATTCAACAATTGCACTGTTTTCTACTTTTACCTATTCTTGTCTGGTTATGTTAACATCTTTGGTTATGTTGCATTAAGGTTTTATTAGCTTCATTTAAAAAATTCTAATCTCAAGAGATAGTTTAATTCAACAACACATAATGGTTATTTTAAGTTTGGCCCAACACAGAATCCTGAACATTTCTCCTTAAGACTGACAGCAAAAAATAACATAGTGCCATATCCCCTTTCTAGTCAAACAACAATGCCCACGTGGTGAGATAATGTGATGCCTATATGATGAGATGAAGTGAGGTGAATGACAGAGGCACTGTGACATAGTGTTAGGCTACTTACTATTAAGGGTTACTTGAACCCAAGTACTGTAATAATCCTGAGATAGTAGGTATGATAAATGACTAGCAGGTGGGGAGCATATCCTACATGGATATGCTGGACAAAGGGATGATTCACGTCCCCTGGTGGGATGGAGTGGATGGTGCCAGATTTCATCAAGTTACTCAAAATGGTGCAAATTTAAGACTTATGAATTATTTACTTATAGAATTTTCCATTTAATATTTTCAGATTTCAACTAACTGCGGGTAACTGAAACCACAAAAAGTAAAACTATGGACGGGGTGGGTAACATACAGCTAATAAAGTTACATTATAATTAATTCTGCCACAAATCAATGGCTTTTGTGGCCTTCATTTAGTAAAAATCATGTTGTTAACCAAAAGTCATCCACACAAGAGTAACTTTGTACCTTTCCCAGTTTATCCCTCTCCCTGGTACCATGTTATCTCAGAAACTGGATAAAGCCATTAGCATGGTTCTTTTGATGGGGTATGCCATCCTTAGCTCACTGGCTCTAAGATTTTACTGCTTCAGAAAATGAGCTTTTAAAAGTCTCTCATTAACAATTATGCTGGTGAGGATGCGCAGAAAAGGAAACTCTAGTGCATTGTTGGTGGGAATGCAGACTGGTAAAGCCACTGTGGAAAACAGGATGGAGTTTACTCAAAAAATTAAAAGTGGAACTGACTTTTGACCCAGCAATCCTCCTTATGTGAATATATTCTAAGAATCTCGAAACACCAAAAGAATACATACACCCCTATGTTCATAGTAACATTATTTATAATAGCCATTATTTGGAAGCAGCCCAAATGCCCATCAGTAGATGAATGGATAAAAAAGCTGTGGTACACATTTACACAATGGAATACTACTCAGCTATTAAAAGAAGGAAATTTTACCCTTTGCAACAGCATGGATGGAACTGGAGACTATTATGCAAAGTGAAATAACCCAATGGAACAGACTAATAGCTGTCAGAGGGGAGAAGGGAGGGGGGACTGGATGAAATAAGGTGGAATGCATTAGCCAAAGAACATGTACACATAACCCATAGACACAGACAACAGTGTGGTGATGGTGAGGGGGAAGGAGGAGTTAGGGCTGGGTGGAGGCTGACAAAGTTGGGAAAATTGGGGACAATAGTGTCAACGATAAAAATAAAGGAAAATAATATTGTATATTTAAACAACACTTGGGGGAAAAAAGCAAAAGTCATTTATTAGATCAAATAAATATAAAAATACAGATAACTTGTATGTGAAGAAACAAATTGAGATATCTGTTTATGATGAGTACCATTATACAGGGGTAGGCAAAAGTAGGTTTACAATTGTGAGAAAGGGAAACACAGTATTCTTGTATTATTATTTATTAATTATTGTATTATTTTCCATACAAACAACTGTAAACCTACTTTATTAACCTGTGTACTGCTTTCTCCCTTAAATTACACAGTTTTCAATCACAGGATACATAGCTGTATATTTGCTGCAGCTGTGACTATTACCTAAACAAAGTTAGAAGTAGCTGGAGAAGAAACAAATCCCTGATATTTTATTTGTTGTTTTTTGTTTATTTTTATTTTTTACAGATTTTATTTATTTATTTTTAGAGAGAGGGGAAGGGAGGAAGAGAGGGAGAGAAACAGCAATGTATTGTTGCCTCTTGCATGCCCCCTACTGGGTACCTGCCCCGAAACCCAGGCATGTGCCCTGCCTGGGAATCGAACTGGTAAACCTTTGGTTTGCAGGTCCGTGCTCAACACCAGTCAGGGCTGTTTATTTTTTAAAATCATTTTTAGAATAACAAATCGCTGATATTAGTGACAGTTGATTTCACTGTAATTATTACACTTAAACTATGAACCACGGGCTATAAGTTTTCATTATTGAGAAGCAACTCTCCAAACTGTATTTAATGTAGTATAACTGGACTGTGATTTTTTTAATTCCTGCTTTCTAAGTCTAGACACTTAATACCATATTCATAATGTTATAGGCCACCACTGATATACAGGGTGGAGCTAAATAGGTTGACAGTTGTGAGTATGCAAAACAATTTATTCTTGTATTATTTACTAATTACCATATTATTTTCCATATGAACAACTGTAAATCTACTTTTGCTCCACTTTTTACTTTATTATAAAGTAATAAAAGCCAATTTACAATAAAACAATAGGAAAAACCCAAAAGGGTTTTTTGGGGGGTGCTTAACAGTTATTAAATAGCTCTTTTTACTTTTTTTACACTAATAGTTAGTTTCCAAGAGTCTGTTTTAAATTGAGATGTTTGTAATTTAAAATGTTATTTTGCATAATCAAAGCATGAGAATACACATTTTTAATTTTAAAACTTTTATTTACTATTCATTAAAAACAAATGCATCTCAGACTCCAATACCCTAAATCCCAATGCTAGTGGCATATTATATTTTGCTATTTCAAGAAATGCACCTGTTTGAGGCAACAGAAGAGATAAACCATACTCTCATTAAGGCCCAACAATAAGTTTAGGAATCCTGTAAATATAAATCTAATGGGTGGTCTTAAAAATTTGTTAGATGTAACCCTTTAGAAATTTTTAAATTCAGAAACAGATCAATAATTTAGAAGTTGAAAGTTATATACCTAAATCAAGAATGCGTCATCCTTTGGAGGGAAATGCTTCTATTTTGGCAATTAAAAGAAGACATCCAAGTTATATCTGATGAGAAACAACCACTTAATACTTATTCAGTGATTTAAAAATCATATAAATAGGCACAACTTTAGAAAATAAGACCTACCATGAAACTACAGAAAAAATTAAACTGTCTCCCTTAATAGAATTACCATTTTAACCTAACATTATATATGCAATCTTAAAAGTCTAATTTAATAATACAATTCCTTTCAACATCCCAGCACAGTTTTTTCTAATCATAGACCAGTTTATTCCAAAAATTTTATGTGGAAAACAACAGGTCCAAAACAGGTAAAATATATTGAAAAATAAAGTGAGTGGAATCCCTCACTTGTAGCTACAGTAATCAACACAATGTGGTATTGGCAGAGCAATACACACAGAACAATGGAACAGATCAGAGAAGCCAGAAGTAGACCTACACAAATATGCTCAACTGCTTTTTGGCAAGGGTGTAAAAGCACTTTAATGGAGGAATGGTGCTGGAGCAATTGGACAACCATTAGGAAAACAATTAACTCTGACTTAAACCTCATACCTTCACGTACAAATAAACTCAAAATTAGGTCACATACTTAAATGTGAAATATAACACCATACAACTTTAGAAAATTTTGTTATTTTTTATTTTTCATTTATTTGAGAGAGAAAGAGAAAGAGAAACATCAATTTGTTGCTCCACTTATTCATGCATTCACTGGTTTATTCTTGTATGTGCCCTGACCAGTGAGGGACTGAATCCCGCAACCATGGCATATAGGGACAATGCTGTAGCCAACTGAGCTACCTAGCTAGGGCTAGAAAAATGTTTGAGAAATTCTTCAGGAACCAGGTTTTGTGAAGAAGTCTTAGATATGACACCAAGAAGACAATCCATAAAAGGAAATACTACTTTGGCCTCATCAAAACAAATCCTTTTGCTCTGTAAAAAACCTTGTTCAGAGGATTGAAAGACAAGCTGTGGAGTAGGAGAAAATAGCTGTATACCACATATCTAACAAAGGCTTATTATATAGAATGTATAAATACCTCTCAAAATTCAACATTAAAAATAAACCAATTAGAAAATAGGCCAAATAGCACTGGCCGGGAAGCTCAGTTGGTTAGAGCATTGTCTTGATACTCCAACGTTGCAGGTTCAATCTGAGCAGTCAGGGCACATACAGGAAGCAACAGAGGAATGCATAAATAGGTGGAACAACAAATTGATGTTTCTCTCTCTCCCTTCCTCTCTTTCTCTAAAATCAATAAAAATAAAAAATAGAAAATAGACAAAATATACAAAAACACATTTCATGGATGAGGATAAAGATATGGGAATTAAACATATGAAAAGATATTCAACATCATTAAGCATTGGATATGCAAAATGAAACCAAAATGAGATATCATACACACCCACCAGAATGGGTAAAAGAAAAAAAGAATGAATACCAAATGCTGACAAGAGTGTGGAAAAACCGGACCACTCCTACGTTGCTAGTGGGAGACTAAATGGTATAGTCACTGTGGAAAAGAATTTTGGCAGTTTCTTAGAAAACTAAACATGAAACATGCATACAACCCAGCAATCGTACTATTCAGGCATTAATACCAGAGAAATGAAAACTTATATTCACACAAAAACCTGTATACAAATGTTTATAGTAGCTTTATTTTTAATAGCTAAAACTGGGAATGGCCTAGATATCCTTCAATGGATGAACAGTTAAATAAACTATGATATATTTATACCATGGAATATTACTCAGCAATCAAAAGGAACAAGGCGCCCTGGCTGGTGTAGCTCAGTGGATTGAGCATGGGCTATGAACCAAAGAGTTGCCGGTTCAATTCCCAGTCAGAGCATGTGCCTGGGTTGCAGGCCAGGTCCCCAGTGGGGGCCACATGAGAGGCAACCACACATTGATATTTCTCTCTCTCTCTTTTTCCATCCCTTCCCCCTCTCTAAAAATAAATAAACAAAATCTTTAAAAAAGGAACAAAGTATTGATATATACCACTTAGATGACTCTCCAGAGAATTATGCTGGGTAAAAAAAAAAAAAAAAAAAAAAAAAAGCATATCCAAAAAAGTTACACATTCTATGATTCCATTTATATAACATTTTTGAACTTACAGAATTATACAAATGGTGAACAGATCAGTGGTTGCCAGATGTAAAGATGGAGGAGGGGGAGGAAGCAGATGTTTGTTGTTATAAAAGGGTAATAAAAAGAATTCTAGTGGTGATGGAACTCTTCTGCATCTTGACTGTATCAATATTATCAATATCTTGACATTGATATTATACTACTATTTTGCAAAGTTACCATTGGGGGAAACTGGGTAAAAGGTACACGGGATCTCTGTGTAATTTCTTATAAGTAATATCTCTGTGATTATTGCAAACTAAAAACTTTAAATAAAAAATCCAATTTGGAATTAAATACAGAATATACTACAATTAAATTAATAGGGAAAAGGGAATAACATTTGCTTGCATTAACTCCATATTCTGTTTTAAACATTATTCCCATTAATCTTTTCAAAACATTATAGACATAACTCATGACATAGCATCCTTAGCCTATACAATCAATCATTCCATGACTCCAGTAGAGTATTTAATCTGGGTAAAACATATTTCTTCTGTTCAATACAAAAATAAAAGGCTAATATAATGAAGAATTTCAGGACTAAAACCCACCAATGCAATCCAATTTAAGTATTTTTTATTGGAAGTAGATTTTATGTGTTCAAGTGATAATTCTCCCTAGTTATTCACATGGCTCCCTCCCTGATCGTCTTCATGTCTTGCCTCAAATAACTCACTGTCAGTGAAACCTTCTGGGACCACATGATTTGAAATGGCAATGGTCTTCTTTCCATTCCCTATTCCTTCAAACCTGTTTTTAATTTTCTCCACAACCATTACCATCCAATATATTATATCACTGTTTACTTTCTATCCCCCCTACTCAGATGTAAACTTCATAAGGTGATAATTTTTGTGTATTTTTTTTTCAGTCACAGGTGTAATCCTCATTGCCTGGAGTAGTACCTGGCCTATAGTAGGCACTCAGTAAATATTTGAATAAATGAATGAAGTGGGAAAGATGATTTTCTTGGTGATAAGTAATATGAATACTGGCTCTATGAGGTAGATAAAATCCAGTCTAGAAATAATTGAAAGTGACAAATCCTCTAACCCAATATACTGTACTGGAATTAAGAGGTTTCAAAATCTTATGGATGTAGTAACTTTAAGATCAATAATTAGGACTGTAACTTTGTTAGCATAAGGAGTCCTTTGGATTAAAGATATGACCTAGAAAAATAGCTGACCACTGCAAAGCTATTGTTAATGAATTTTCATTAGCTACAGAAGAGCTGGAAGCTGCTTAAGTTACAAGTGAAGTGAATTTTAGAATTCATGTCAACTTTAACCATGTCATCTGTCATTCTGTTAACACCTGAAAGAAAACACCAGTTATTATAAAATGATTCCGGGAAGGAGAGGCATTCCTACTAAACAAAGTTGAACCGTGGATGTGGTATTTAAATTTATGCTGAGAAGAGTGATGGATCAGGCATCAAGAAACCCCATTCTCTACCACTGTCTTCTGCCACTATGTGCTGAGGCAAATCAAAATCAATTAGACCTCTGTTGCCTCATCTGTAAAGCATTAATAGCTAGATTAGACATTGTTTCATTTATCTTAGTGATACCAGTGCCTGGCATACTGTTGATAACAAATACAGGCCTATTAAATGAATTAATAAATATATAGGAAGTTCTAATTGGGTATCCAGGAAACTGTATCTTTTCTTGACTAAACTACAGCCTTCCTCTCTCAGGGAAGCTTATTCTTTCCTTAATGGCCTGCAGGGAACTAACTGCCCATAAGAGCAAGAAGACTGTGGCCAGGAATTTCTCTGTGTGTGAATTCAGAAGATAATGGTGGAGTTGGGTTCTAGGTATCAACTATTTTGACCTAATGCCATGCAGGTGAATCTAGGGGCCAAGGACAGTTGAGAAAAAAGCTGTGATTTGAAATTGTGGTGATTCTTTTTACCATCCTTTGGTAATTCCTCATTCTTACATTCAAAAGGTAAATGTTCCTTCAAACTTAATGCCACAAGTTCTAAGTGTTAAACACCAAACTCTACTGAAAATGTCAAGTGTTAAATCTACTCAGTATCATTTCTGAATGGATACATAAGAAACTAGCACTAATGGTCACCTCCTAGGAATGGAAATGGGGCATTGGGGTCAGAGGCAGGAGGTTTATTGTGCATTCTTTACGTTCATTTATACCTTTTCAATTTTTTCATATATTTCAGTATATTTCATATTTCAAAAGTAAAATTTAAAATGTTTCAGGGGTGGCCAACCCATGGCCTGTGGGCTGTAGGTGGCCCAGGATGACTATGAAAGCAGCCCAACAAAAAATCATAAATTTACTCAAAACTTTTTTTTTTTTGCTCATCAGTTTTTGCTGGTGTTTGTGTAGACAATGTATAGCCCAAGACAACTCTTCCTCTTCTAGTGTGGCCCAGAGATGCCAAAAGGTTGGACACCCCTGCTTTAGATCAACTAAAACCATTGTGTTTAAAAGTATTTATCATCTACTTCTGCACTTTAATACCGCTTACCTTTGATTCTTAGAGTAGGTGTTCAGTAAATGTTTTTAAACAAGAAAGTTTGAAAACATCTACTATACAGTAAGCTTTAAAAAAGGTGGTTATACAATTTTTACAGGCTTTCCATTTTCAAGTAACAATAGTAGTAAGGACAAAGATACTGGGAACAAGTTGAAGATAATAAGCATCAGGAAACAAGAAAAAATAGCTATTCTTAGATGTAGAAATCAATATTGCTTGGAGTCAGTCAAACCAAAAATTTACCTTAATAGCAGAGTAGTGATAAATGAAATGTTATCTTGTCAGTACCACCTCTAAGTCATTAGCTGACCTGTGATTAGACATTTAATATTAACATGTTTCATTATGCATAGTAGCTAAAAGTAGAAATAACCCAAATGTCTATCAACAGGTGAATGGATAAGGAAACATGATATAGCCATATAATGGAATATTATTCCACCATAAAAAGAAATAAAGTACTGATATATGCTCTAATATGAATCAACCTTGAAACATTATGCTAAGCGGAAGAAGCCAGACACAAAAGACCATGTACTATAAGGTACATTCATATGAAACTTCAGAGTTGTGAAATCTATAGAGACAAAGTAGATTAGGGGTTATTTAGAGCTGACAAGGTAGAGGGCTGCTGGAAAGGGTTATAGCACAAGAGTATGGGATTTCTTTCAATTTTCTCCACAGTGTTTGAACATTGTGGAGATAGCTGCCCCTGTCTGAGAATATACTGTATACTTTATATGGGTGGTATGGAATGTGGATTATATCTCAATAAAACTGATTTAAAAAGTGAAAAACGAGGTTTCTAGTCAAGATGGAAAAGTAGGTAAATGCTGTGCCCACCTTATCCCATCTCTGCATCAAAATTACAACTAAATTACAGAACAACCACTCTTGAGAACCACCTGACTAGAACCCTATAAATAAGGATATAAAGAAGCAAAGCCACATCAAGTCTATAGAAGGGGCAGATAAATGAAATGGGCTGGTCCAACATCCACATGTCACAGTTAAGAATTGGGAAAAATATTTCAGCTGCAGAGGTCCCCACTGAAGAGCAAGGAGTTCCAGCCCCACACAGGGCTCCCAAGATCAGACCACCAGTTGGGGAAGAGGAGTCCCTACCACAGCTGGCTGTGAAAATCAGCAGGGACTCAGTCTGGGTAAGACAGAGGGCTGCCACAGGCCCATGCATTCTCTTAAAAGGTCCATACACAGACTCACTTGCTCACAAACACATGCCCTAAACTCCAGCTTAGGGCACCAGGGACATACAGGGGGGAACTGAATTGTCTGGCTTCAGGACAAATGCTAGAGGGGCAGCTCCCTCCTGTGCCCAGGATGCCATTGTTCCTTTGTTGAGCAACCCACCCCCACCACACCCTACAGGGGCAGGCAGGTGCCAAATCTAAGTCTCCATTAACCAAATTAACACAGCTGTTGCACTGTCCTAGTGATCTCTGAGACCCAGGCCCACCCAATTATGCAAGCAGCCAGAACCTCTTTTGAAGGCTAAACCACACAAGGGGCCAGCCTGGGCCCATGCTGTGGACATTCCTAAAAATCTCTCAAAGGTCCATAAACCCCAAACAAACATCAGCTGGCTGAAGCATGTACTGTACCTCTTGCTAAGAGGTCCCAAGCATGGCATTAGTGGCATTTGGCCTTGGTTCACAGCATAACCACTCTCAGGTGCCTCTGAACCCTATACAGGCAGCCACCAACCAAAGATCACTCTGTAACTTCTATCAGGTGGCCCCAGCTGGACACAGGCAGTAGCTGATCTTGGTCTGCACCAAAGTCCCTCCCAAGAAGTCCCAGAACCAACATACCAGGTAGCTGGCTTCAGACGACAATGGAGAACTACCTGATTAGCACCACAAAAGACACACTCAAATGGTCACCTGGGCAAGCACCTAAGCTCCCCCTAAATCAAATTCCACTCTGTGGAGTAGACCCACAAAACAGTTTTTCTGCTGAAGTTATGACCAGCCTCACAGCCAGTCAGCCTGAAGATCAATCCAACCCACTAAAATGCTAACAGCAATCAAGGCTAAATTACAATAGGAGGGCACACACAACCCACACAATGGATACCCCTGGAGCACTGGGCTCAAGTAACCAGAGAGACTGCACCTCTGGGCCCCACAGGACAACTACTATATAAGGCTACTTTGCCAAGATCTACATAATACCTGGGGAAAAAAAAACACAGGGATACAGATGAAATAAGAGAACAAAGAAATATGTCCCAAATTGAAGAACAGGACACAACTCCAGAAAAAGAACTAAACAAAATGGAGGCAAGCAATCTACCAGATGCAGAGTTCAAAACACTGGTTATAAAGATGTGTAATGAACTTAGGGGAAGAATGAATTGTCTCAGTAAGAACTTAAACAAAAAGATAGGAAACATTTAAAAAGGAAAATAGAAACCATAAAAAAGAACCAGTCAGAAATGAAGAATATATTAGATGGAACTATCATCAGATTAGAGGACAGAGAGGATCAAATCAGTGATTTGAAAGATAAGGTAGAAGGAAACATCCAATTGGAACACAAAAATTTTTTAATGAGAATAGCTTAAGAGACCTCCAGGAAAACATCAAGCATAACAGCATTTGCATCATGGGCTGTCCAAAGTATAGAAGACAGCAAGGAACTGAAAACCTACTGGAAGAAATAATGACTGAAAGACTTCCCTAAATTGGTGAAGGAAACAGACATAGAAGCACAGAAAGCACAGAGAGTCCCAAAAAAAGATGAACACAAAGAAGCCCACATCAAGAAACACCAACATTAAAATGGCAGAGGTTAAAGACAAAGAGATAATCTTAAAAACAGCAAGGGAAAAGCAGTTAGTTATCTATAAGGGGACTCCCTTAAGGATGTCAGATGATTTCTCAACAGAAACACTGCACGCCAGAAGGGACTGGCATGAAATACTCAGTGATGAAAAGCAAGGATGTACAACCACAATTACTCTACCCAGTAAGGCTCTCACTTAGAATCAAAGAGCTTCCCAGAGAAGAAAAAACTAAAGGAGGTAATCACCACCAAACCAATATTACAAGAAATGTTAAAGGTACTTCTTTAAGAAGGAAAAATTATGAATAAGAAAATACCATATTTTTAGGACTACAAGACATACCAGACCATAAGATGCATCTAGTTTTTAGAGGAGGAAATTAGGAAAAAATTTTGAAGCAAAAAATGTAGTAAAATATTTAATAACCTGTGACCCCACTCTATTGTTGCCCCCCACCCGACCACAGTGAGCCAGGTAAGCTACATTTGGACTATAAGATGCACTATTTCCCCCCAAATTTGGGAAGAAATGGGGGTGCATCTTATAGTCTAAAAATACGGTATCTCAAAGAAAAATATTCTCAATGACAAAGACAAATACATAATAAAAGTAGTGGATCAACCAACATTAAAGTTAGTACAAAGGTTAAAAGGCAAAAGTAGGATGATAATGTGTAATTACAACAAGAAATTAAGGGATACATACAAATACACACAAAAGAAGTAGAAAAATAATGGCAAAAATATGAGGAGTTGAGTAAAAATGGTAGTGATTATAGAATGTGTTCAGACTTAAGCAACCATCAACTTAAAATGGACTGCTAAAAACATAGCTTGGTATATATGAAGCTCATGGTAACCACAAACCAAAAATATACAAGAGATAATACAAGAAATAAAGAGAATGGAGTCCAAACACCACCACAGGGAGTCAAACAACATACAGGAGTAAAGAATAAGAGAATAAGAAAGGAACAGAAAACTATAAAAACAATCAGAAAACAGAAAACAATAAAATGGCAATAATTACATGCCTATTGATAATTACTTCAAATGTAAATGGATTAAATGCTCCAAATGAAAGACAAATGGATAAAGTAATACATATATGGGATGGAATATTACTTGGCCATAAAAAAGAATGGAATCTTACCATTTGTGGCAGACAGTATGAATGGGCCTAGAGGGTATTGTACCAAGTGAAATTAGAGAAAGACATATACCATATGATTTCACTTGTATGTGCAATCTACAAAACAAAATAAACAAAGAAGCAAGACAGAAGCAAACTCATAGATGCAGAGAAAAAGCTGATGGTTGCCAGGGAGCAAGGGGGATGGGTGGCTTGGGAGAAAAAGGTGAAGAGTTTAAAAAGTACAAATTGGCAGTTACAAAATAGTTATGGGGATGTAAAATACAGTTTAGGGAATATAGTGAATAATATTGCACCAACTATACATGGTGTCAGGTGGGTACAAGATGTATAGAATGACTTGGTAAGTTATATAAATGTCTAACCACTATATTGTACAGCAGACACTAACACAATATTGACTGTCAACTGTAATTGAGAAAAAAATTAAAAATAAAAATTGAAAAATTTTTAAGTGAAAAATATTAGTATGTCCCAATTTCATCTTTAACTCTAAAGTCAAACAGTTCTCAAAGTGAAAGTGCAATCCATAACATTTACTCATGACCATTCTTCTAAAATAAAGAAGGCACTTGCCTAGTTTTCTTATAGGTTTGCATTGTTTTGTATTGTATTCAAGATGACTCATAGGTTACTCATTTTCTGATTAGGATTTCACAATTTAATCTTTATACAATGAAATATTATTCATCCATAGAAAGGAATGAAGCTTATTACTCAGCAAGGACTTTTTGGGGGCCATTTATTTTTCACTTTTTCAAATGCATACATGGAAACCTGCTGTATGTCAGGTGCACTGCAAGGAACTATGAGAAGGGGGCCTCCCTGTCAGGATTTATTTTCCTTTTTCCCTAGAAGTACAGTTCTCTCTACAGTACATAGAAGGAATATAGCACTAATGTCTTTGAAGAAAAGCATGCAGTAGACATAGTATCTTCATTTGATTCTCTCCCACCAAAATGAAACAATGATCAGATATGCAATCCGGGTTTTTACGCTCATTTTAAAGTCTGTGACATTCAAGAAATTTAAGACAAGAAATTAAGGTATCAGCTGTACCTATAGTTACTTGCTACTATCCTTGAGTTAGATAAAACTTAACAGAATACTGAACTACAGAAAGTATGAGAGCTGCGTGTACAAGTTAAAAGTCAATCAATGTTTTTTAGGGCTTCTGCATACATGGATAGTTCCACAGCTGCAGAACCAACTACTACAGAAGTACATGCTGAGCACAACATCTACAGTTTAGTAAAGCTGGAAAGAATTTTATTTTTGTAAAAACTAAATGGGGTGTGGCTCATTTTCTTGCCAAAGGGCTATTTTATTCCAAGACACTGGTGTCTGCTGACCATTTATAGGCTGAGCAATGTTCTATTTAAGTAAAATTAACTCATTGCAGGCACTTTTTTAGGATGCAGTAACTATTGTGAAGACATAACAATGTTTAAATTTGATTTGTTCTTAGTTTAGATTTGATTATATTGGCTTAAAAATGAATGTCTTTGTTGGCACAAGGTTTAAATTTAGAAATTACTTTATGTTAAGAAAAAATACCATATTTAAGTTCATTTTCTACATATGAGGATATTTTTAGGTTTCATGAAATCAAATAGTACTATTGTGTTTTTCTCTTTTACTAGACCGCAGGAGTATCTTACTCATCTTTGTAGCTCCAGCACTTAACCATCTTCATTAAATGTTTTTTTTTTAGTTGAATGAATGATGAAACCATTTCACAAAGAGACTAATTAAGGTATTGCCCCTGTTAATATCCTTGGCTGTTACTCCATTTTGTAGTTTGTACTATTCTCAATATATACTTGAGAACTTTGGGAACATTTTAAAGTTTTCCTGAGTTTTACATCTATTTATAAATGGCTTACAAGCCTTCTTTTACATAATACTTAACATACTTCAAGGTACTTGACTTAACATATTAAGTCTTCTCCTTGGCTTTACAGAAATTTTCTGTGGTTAAAGTTTTCCCTCTTCTGCTAGCCCCTGTGAATGTATTCTAGTTTGCTTTTCCTCAGAGGTCCAACTAATGGTGGGACACTTGGATCTAGGGCAAGACAAAAAATACATGGATTGGCTTATATTTTTAAATATGTAAATCTGCCACTATTACTTTTTGTGATCTCTTAATGATAATTTGACTATATTTGTTTTTTAATTATCATAAGACAAAACATGAAAATTTAATTATTCATAAGCACTTGCAAAAATGATTCAACTGTAGCTTTAAACTGGAGACCCACAAACTCCTCAAAATATTTGTTGAATGTGTCAATGTCTTTTATCATTTCCTAGTTTTGAAAACTTCCACTGGAAGAAAAACAGGCATCATAAATTTAAGATTAATATGTTTTGGACTCACCCATTACTAAACACTACATGTCACCTTGGAAAGATGGTAATTTAATTTATAACCTTCTGCCATCCCCAGCATTTTATGTTTTCACTTATTTATTTCTTTTCTCCTACTTTTCAAAATAAACCTTCCAACATTCACATGTCTACTATTTCTACTATTGTAGAAACACTGAAGAACCTGAAGCATTTTTTCCTCCCAACCAAAATCAGGCATCAACATCACTTATTTTCTTTCATAGTGATCTAAGCTCTATTTGTTAGTGGCAATGAATTTATAATGATGTTTGTAATGTATTAAAAGAGCCGTATTTCTAGTTTTTCTTTGAGGGCTTGTTCTTTACTCTTAGATGGCATATTCTCACAAACAGGTAAGTTAAATGGTAAATAGGTTTCGGTAGGTAAGCAAACCTGGAACTTAGATAAAAATCCCTCATGCTCACAATAAAAAACAACTGAAGGCAAGATTTTCACAATGACATTAAATAAAACAAAAAATAAATGATCCTATTTATCTTGAGTGGTGATACTTAAGGAAAAACGGTTTGAATTAGAGAAAAATGAAGAGGAGATAGATAGATATACATACCTGACATATCTGAGACAACAGTAACTGACTTGTAAATGGCAACATTTATTAAGTAGCTATTATACACTAGTTTCTTTTTAAAAAATATTTCATTTATTTATGTATTTTAGAGAGAAGGGAAGAGATGGAGAAGGGAGAAAAACATCAATGGGAGAGAGAAACATAGATGGGCTGCCTCTCACACACACCCTGACCAGCACCAAACCTACAACCTAGGCTGTGCCCAGACTGGAATCAAACAGGTGACCTCTTGCTTTGGAAAACAAAGCCCAACCAACTGGGCCACACCAGTCAGGGCATAAGCTAGTTTCTTTACAAATGTTCGAATTTAATTATAAGGCCAACAATGCAAATAAGGGGTATTATCGCATTTTATAGATGGAGAAAATGAGGTTGAGGACTTAAAAGAACTTCCCCAATGTCACAGAGATATAAAATAACAAAGCATTTTATGCTAAAATCCATTCTGACTCTGAAACATAGCAGGTATACCATCCCTCTGAAAAGAAAAGGAAAAAGGAGATATCAGGTCAAACCAACCTTCCAACATGGGCCTTAGTGAGAATGGTGAACTGAGGAGAGGAAAAAACATCAGGGAAGGGCCTGTGAAATAGCACAGGGTAAGTTTAGAGAGGCATATACAGTGTATAAGGAGCCATTCAAATATACAAAACATTTAAATCAAGTGTTTGTAATTTGGGGAGTCACCATATACTGACACTAGGCACAAAGCAAGTGGGAGCATCAAATTTTTACCACAATTGAATCTCTGATTAGTAATATTATTTAGGCAACCTGAATTAAATAAAAAAATTGAGTTTATTGAGTGATATCAAGGTAATTTAAGAGACCAATAGCCTGGGATTAAACAAACCTATCAACAAACACCCATTTAACCAACTCCAGGATTAAAAGTTCTGTAGGATACTTAAGGTTTATGATCATGAGTAAGTCCTCTATACTTAAACTGAGTTTTATAGCAACATGAAATTTACAGGCTACTTAAAAACAAACCTGTCTCCTTTCCTTCACTAAGAGTTCCATTTCAAAAATAGAACTTCCTATGGTTTATATGCCGCACAGAATTCTACTTCATCTTGCTTTGCACCTATTAACTAGATCAGAAGAAACCAAAATATATCCAAAACATGTATTTTACCTAAACCAGCTCCAGTTTAGTCACATATGATATGCTATATAAAGAACGGCTTTCTTTTCTTTTTTTGATTGCTACTATTAGCAGTTAAGGTTCATTTTTGGCAATGTATAACTTTCAGAGATTGTCAAAGGAAATGATCTTTAAAAACAAAACTCCTTGACATTTTTTTCCATGTATTTATCTCAACAAAATAATCAGTCACAATAGGGTTCTTGCCCAAGGAAGTTGTCTGAAGCACTTTCTATATGATATGAAAATAACATAAACTTCCAACAACCTGAAATCAGTAAAATAGATTATGAAATATCCATCACACAGATATCACACAGTGATTTTAAACATTTTCAAAAATATCTGATCACATGAAAACATGTTCAGAATGCAATAAATGAAAAGAATGGGATACAAACTGTATAACCAAGCTTGATCCCAATTGTAAAACTATTTTTCTCTTGATACAGGAAATAGATAAAATATGTAAAGACGTGGTAGGTGATACAATTTTGAGTAATTTTAATTTTCTTTTTTATAAACCCATTTATATTTTCCTTTAAGATTTTTAGAATGATGTTGTATTTCTTTAATCCAAAGTAAAGTGATTAAAAGCATCTGTAGTATGCTCTGCTTAAGATGGTTTTCCAGTGTCTTAGATTACTTTAGTAACCTTTAGATTACTAAATCATACATATGGACTTTTATAGCAATATGATATACCTGAGGCACCATTTCCTGTTATTTTCACCTCTGAGAAAACACTTTGCAGTCTATGATGGTAATTCTCCCTGACCTGAAATACAAACCCCAAAATACCAAAAAGGACTATAACAAATGGCAAAATGGGAATATGCAAGCAAATTAAGAAATACAGGGAAAAAAGCTTAAAATTTTACTTATCTATCACATCACTCAATGTCAACACAGGTCAATTCTGAGTGCACACTATATAATCAGAGCATATAATATAAAAGACAATAATATCAATATTCAAAGCTATGATGCTACTACCCTCACAAATTTTATTTTATAGAAGGTAAAAACTTTAAATAAATATTTAAAAAACAGTTTAAGAGAATCAGAGTTATATTTTCAATGAATAATTTATAAGATAACAAAAAATAATTTGCTATTAATCTTTTAAACCAGAGATAGTAAAGATTAGAGCTCAGAATTTACAAAATAAAATGATTTCTGTTAGTGAAAAGAACCCACTCTTCAGAACTAGTCCTATGATACCAGGTTGATTTAAAAGTCCTTTAACCCAGAGTTTTCTGTTCATCTCATTTTAATTAACTACTATCACTTTACAAATGATATTTTAACAAATGTCATCAACATAAGTTTAATCAATGGGAAAATGCATGATTCAAAAGAAGCACAGTTAAAGAATCAGCATATAATTGGCAAGATGATAATAAACATTAAAAATTAATTCCAAGTTAATAGATTTAAGGGTGGGGTGTGAAAATGACCCATCTAAAAAAAGAAAAAGTGTGAGCTCTTGATATATATTGGAGATCAAACCCTTGTCCATGGTATCATTGGCAAATATGTTTTCCCACACAGTTGGTTCTCTTTTCCTTTTAATGCTGTTTTCTGTAGCCATTCAGAAGATTTTTATTTTGATGAGATCCCATTTGTTTATTCTTTCCTTTATGTCCCTAGCTCTAGGGGACGTATTGGCGGAAATATTGCTGCTTGGAATATCAGACAACTGTACTTGAACAACGATAAAATTTAAAAAATAAATTTTTTTTAAAAATGACCCATAACCCAACACTTTGTTTTTTAACTGAAGATCTATATTAACTTCTTACCTTTTCTACGTTAATGATGGTATGCAACTTAAACAGATTATTTCCTTCATTATGCACTTTTGCACACCTATATGTTGTGCTTGCTCCCTTAGAGTGCAATTATAAGGAGAAACACTTGATTTTTCATGAGTAATTTTACACAAAATCTCTTATTACAGACAATCACAAAACTAGGAATGAAGTATAATAAGCCATCAGATTCTGTTATGATTAATAATGAACATCAACACACTGGCCAGTAGTTACTTAAGAAGGGCTAAAAGACAACCCAACCCATCAACACATTAATGGCTTCCACAGGCTACTTGCTTGGCATAGTTGAGCAGATAAAATAATTTTTTTAAAAATATACATATACATATACATATATGTATATATAAAAAGGAAAGTATTACATATGGGTTTTTATTCTCGTATTATCAATCATTTATCTTCTTTTTCATTATATTATATCTGGCTTTATTTTTCCTTTGCTTGTGAAATTGGATGGCTGGAGAACATTTATAGACAAGTAAATATGTGGCAAGACTTAAATGATGAGAACTCTGCCATTTTTATAAACTCTTGTTAATGCTCTAGTGTTTCTATGATATACTACTACAGGACTTTGAATTTATACAGCACCTGTCTGCTGAAAAGCCAAAGCTTACATAGCTCACTTTTCCTTTTTGCATGCCTGTGAAATACATAGATTGGAAACAGATGGCTAACAAATAAAGTGAAATCCATACAAACAGTAACTTCCATGATTTACTTAAGATGGCTTATCCATCCAAACTGCAGAGGACTAAAAGGCCTTGGATTCCACACTCAATGCCTTTTCTAATAAACAACACTATCTCCTTACCATCAAACAAATTTCTAGACTGGTCAGAAAAATTAATTTATCATAATATAAAATCAGTAGGTTTAATGCACCAAAAGTCTTTGTTAGAGAATGATATAAACAGTACCTGTATATTAAACTAACATTAGTCTTGGAATACGCCAGTGGTTATCATCAATTTGCCCACAAGGTATTTAGCTTGGTTCAATATAGTTGCATCAAAAATTGAAAAATCAACTGATAAATATAACTGAAATAATCCAGACTACAACTCTTTGAAAATAAAATTCCCAGGAAATCAAAAGCCTTGATCCAAGTCCTCATTTTATAAATTAGAAAATTCATGGTGTCTGGCACCTGTATGTATTCAGTGTTAGTTACCAATAAAATAATTTTTAAGTAGCGTTCTCAAGGTCAAACTATGAATCAGTGGCAGAGCCATGTCTAGAATCTAGTTCTTCTGAAGCCAATTCCAACATACTT
This sequence comes from Anoura caudifer, assembly GCA_004027475.1. Lineage (NCBI taxonomy): Eukaryota > Metazoa > Chordata > Mammalia > Chiroptera > Phyllostomidae > Anoura > Anoura caudifer. Next base: position 24,430 of record PVKU01008110.1, on the reverse strand, counting down.
CCCCCTTAGTATTTTAATTTTCATTTAACCAGCAATGCTTTTTTATCCCTTAAAACAGTTTATTCTCACTAATATTTATCTTTCAAATACTAAAAATAAGGTAAATTCAATAGTAAACATGTTGATTTTTTGAAACTGCCTTGCCTCCATAACTACCTACAAGTTGGCCCAAGTATTATCATATCTTTTCCTAAAGCTAACATTTCATGATTAGACAGTTTTTTGTATGTCTAAGCCATAACTTTAGCCAAAACTGTCTCATAACTAAGAACAGCTTGTCATGACCACTAGTACCTAAAAGAGCTTCCAATAGTGTAATATATCTAAATTTGAAACTTCCAACACATTTAATATACATCACTCTTTACAATAATTTATACAGAATTACAACATGATCTAGCTGTTTTCTCCTAAATTGAGTTGTATTATTATCATAGATCAAAGTTTTCCCCCTGTAGATTACTTTCCACCAAAAGAAAAATTACCATATGAGCAAGCTCAAAATGATTCTAAAAACAGATACCCAAGTTGTCATGTATAAATAAATGTTTGTTTGCAATTTTATACCAGCTATTTTTGGAATCTGTACTAAAGAGCAAAACACTTTGGCATACATATTCCACCTAGATTACACTATATCAAACACAATAGCAAATTCATGAATTTATCATATATGCTAAGAATATTATGTCAGTAAATTTCTTGGAAAGGCAAGTAGAAATAATGCTTAAAACAGAATATGGAATAATCAATGGCAAGTGAACTTTCTTCTTTTCTTGTCTGTTTCACCAAAAATAATCACTTTGGGGCTCAAGCACTGTGGCCTAACTACATTCTTATTTCCAGCAAAAGTCATGCTGTTTGCCTAGGAGCAAAATTTTATTTGGTTTCTGATAGTGCCCTTGGTGCTGACATTCTGCCAGTATAAAATAGTCATGACCAAATCTAATATGCACATAACCATTTGTAGAAGAGGCTTAATCTAAAACAAATAATATCCATAATTATAATTAACCCTTCTACCCAAAATGCCATAAGCCTACAGTTTTAGCAACTGAATCTCAATGATGGCATCAGACTAGAGAACATGGGCTTCAATCTTGATTGTGTTAAGTCAAGGCAGAGCATAATTTGTTTGGCTCCCCAGCCCAAGTAAAGAAAAAGGTTGATAACTTGATATATCTAACAACAGAAATTAATAATTAGATTAACAAAACCCTAATTTTAATAATAAATTTGGGCTCATTAGATAAGAATACCAAAGAATGAAGTCAGCTATGTAGTTAGTGGTTTTAAATGAGCAGCCATCTCAAGACAATAAAATACCATGGACTAAGAGTGTAGTGATGATCCTGTTTTGACATGAATTAATAATATTTTAAAGAGCTTATCTTCCTACCACTTTAATTTAGTTGGATAGCTGTACTCTCCTTTTTTGAGGTTAAATATTTATTGCAAGTTCTATCTAAAATTATATTATCACCTCATTTCCACTGGGGGGGGGGGTCTATCTACCAGTGTAGTTAACTCAGGTGCAGTTTAAACTCCACTTTCAGCTAATGTGTGCCCTAAGGCTAGCCTTGAGATCACAACTACTGTGCTTTCAAGTAGTTTTAGTTTTTAGGCTCAGAAACCCATGCACAGCAGGAAAATGGAGTGCTGCAATCAGTCAGAGGTTGCTGCAGTAGACAAAGGGTTTCTGGCTAAGTCATACAAAGCCAAAATCTCTTCATGTTCCCAGTTTTCAATTTTAGCTGCCCTAGATGGTTTCAAGGCTGAATTTATGTATCAACTACATCTATTTTTGTGAATAAGTGAAGCTTTTAAACTCATGACCTCAGAGATTCCTCTGTCCATTTCTATACTCAGCAATATATAATCTGAATAGCAAAACTGCCACGTTTTTCCTAGAGCAACCATAACTTGGGCCACAAGGGAGGGTATTGGTCAGGATGGGAGTTGTTTCAGTGTCCTCTCATTATTCTAGTGAACTTTTGACAGGCAAAGTCCCAACCAACTCAATTTGTCAAATTTTGTGTCCAGTTTTTGTACCTGATTTCTGATCCGATTAATTCCAAACCACAGATAAACTGTTTATTTTATTTTATTGTCTTTTTTATTTTGCAGTTACATCTGACATTCAATATTATTTTGTATTAAATTCAGGTGTACAGCATAGTGGTTATATAATCATATACTTTACAAAATGTCCCCCCCCCCGCTATCTCCAGTACCCACCTGGCACCACACATAGTTATTACAATATTATTGTCTATATTCTCTATCTTGTCCACATGACAATTTTGTTACTACCAATCTGTACTTCCCAATCCCTTCACCTTTTACACCCAGTCCCTCATACCCCTCCCTCTAGCAACCAACTTATGGTTAATTTTAGTCAAGAGATGATCCACCACCTTCAAACAGATGCCTAATATACAGAACACTACAATTAGAATATAGGCCAGACCCAGGAGTATGAACAGAGCCTTATTTTTTTAACACTATCTTACGGGATATCAACTCAAATCTATCATTTAGGGGTGAGAAAAGGTGTGAATAAAAGTACAATTTTCCTGAAACTAATTAATAAGATATTTTAAGATTTAGAAAAGCCATCCCTAGATTGAAGGCCCACAGGGGAGACATATGCCCCAGCACAAGTTCTTATTTTAAAAACAATGCCTGTTTTAAAGAAGTCGAAGAACTTATATGTACATCCCATGGACATGAACTAATGGGGGAGGGGAGGCTGGAGGGTTTGAGGGTGTAGGGCAGTGGGAGGATAAAAGGGGAAAATTGGGAAAACTGTAATAGTATAATCAATAAAATATACTTAGAAACAATTCCTATTTTTATTTCTTATAAAATGAGATTACTAAATTCCTTCTCTCTTCCTCTCATTCAACCAAGTCGAATCCCCTTGAGTAAAGACTAGCTCACACTCCCCTCCCCGTTTTTGCTGGAGTAGTTTATGGAAATGGGGCTTCCGGCATTTTAAAGTCAAAAGAAGTCCATTACCATTATCCTAGGGGCACCAGAGACTTGAGGTACGTGATACCCAAAGTCTTGTATGAGACTCCAGGCCACTTCGTTGGAATTCACTGTAAATTGCTTCTCCAGGATCAAACTTAGGCTCCCAACTACATTGTGACATCCAATTAAGTGTAGTAGTTCTTACCGCTCAGTAATTTTTAACTTCACCTATGTTTTCTACCTACTGTGTAGCCAGCCTGGCTCTCTTCTCTGTCCTGCACCTTCGTAGCAGGCCAGGCACCCCAAGCATCCCGTTGATCTGATCCTAAGTGGCCTCGCTCTGCAACCTAGTTAGTTGTACGCTTAACTTTCTGCACTTGTAGGGATGTGGTACACTTCAGGTGAGGTGCAAGAAGCAGCACATACGGCATTAAGCTTACTCCACCTTCCAGGCTGAGATCATCTCCTGCCCTGGAGCGAGGCAATTGGAGCCGCCTGCACACCAGAGTGGTAGCAACAGAGGCAGCGGGGGCCAACTTCAGGACTGGCGAGAAGCCAGGGCGGGGGTGGTCGGCGTCCCCTTAGCCTCTCATTAGAGCGCTTAAGGACTGAGGGTAGAGAGAGTAAATGCCGACAAGTGCAGCTGTGTGGGGGGAGGGGGATTGTACCCCCCCACCGCTCCTGGGGCTCAGCCACCCGGGGAGACCCGAAAGGTCCCCGGTTGTCTTGGTCCCGGCCGCGCGCTCGGGGCTACAGAGCCAGAGGAGCTGTGAAGGGAGCGGACAGCCGGCGGGGTCAGGGAAGAGAACAGAAAGGTACTTCCCCATTGGCCTGGGAGATGTTCGGCTAATGAAAGGAAAAAAAGTGCTTACTCATAGGGAGACTTGGTGCGATTGCAACGCTCTCGCTAAGGGCAAGAGAAGGAGGCGGACGGCGTGCCACTCCAGCCTCGTTCCCTTCCAGGGACACCAGACCCCCAGAGCCCCGGGGCAGCGTGGATCCGCGAGATCACCCGAGGCGGGTGAGCGGGGGCTGGAGGCGTCGCAGGCTGCGGGATCCGCGATTTCCTGAATCCGGACCTGGGAGGGGGTGGGGGTGGCAGTAGCTGGAGAAGGACAACGGAGGGAAGTTAGGCTCTCGGTTTCCACTTCGGGCCGGAGCCACAGAATGGAAGAAGGGCAAGGGTTGGCGTAAGGGACTCTAGCTCAAAGTTGGCAACAAGTTAAAAGCAACTACTGGGAAAACACCATCTGTAGTGAAGAGCAGAAAACGTACTTGCGGCGGGAGCTGTTCATGGCGAACACTGTCAGTCCCACCCATCTCTGATGGTAACGATCGCTTTGGCGCCCAGGACTAAAAGAGAGATTTATACTGCCCCAACTCTCAGCCCGCTGCCCCTGTCACCACCACCCAGCGAGGCACGTTTCTACTGAGGTTCAGGGAGATGCTGTCCCTAGGACCCACTTCAGCCAACGCCCAGGTACACCCCCTACCTTAGTGCCCTCCCGTGCCAACAAAGCACTTACTTAAAGTCACAGAGTACCGGATCTGGCCCGACTGTCTTCGACCGACATGCTCAAACTTCTGCCACCCGGAATCTTTGAGGCTGCAGTTTTAAAGCCAGCACTCCCTCCCCTCCAGCAAGCCCCTCCGCCCCTCCGCCCCTCCGCCCCTCCACCCCTCCACCCCTCCGCCGCCGCCATTGGTTCGGGTGATGCTTGCTGGCGGCTTGGGAACCAGGAAGCGGATTGGGCCTCGAGACTGTCACGTCAGCTGGGTGGGGAGTTGGAAGAATAATCACCGGGATGGGCGCCGGGGCTGGAACAGTGGGGCTGGGATCTGAGACTGGTCCCCAGATCCTGCTTCTCCCTCTCTCTGGTTAAGACGGGATTGGAAAAGTCCACAGTGCCTGGCTCGGAGTACATGTTCAAAAAAATCTTGTGGAATAAGTGAAAAGATGGGAATGTCGGGAACGATGGTTTGAATGCCACCAGACTCATATTTAAATCTATGGAAGATACAGTTTCTTGCTGAAATCTCGAAGAGAATCTGGGTATGGAAGGGACTCTAGTAGTTTCATTGGCTCCAATCAGCGCAGGTGCGGAGCAGCACAGAGGGAAAACCTCAGCAATCCTCCCTTTCCTTAGGGGGTCAGGGAAGTAGATTATGGACTGGATGGGCTCTCAAGTCTTTGGCTTTATGCCAAGTAAACTGTTGACCAAAATCGCCTGTCTGGTATATATTCCATTCAGAAAGAGGTGGAGGTCAGCAGGGATGGTGAAACTGAAGTGCTTCCACTGGTTTAAATAGAAATGGACATCAATTCTAATAGTCTCCCTTCACCACGAAAAACTTGGAGACAAGCTCCTGTTCCCAGAGTACCTTTTCTTCTTCTTTGCCCATGAGATTGTCTCCAACTCATAGCTGGCTTCTGTCTTTAATACATGTGGAGGTGTCCCCTTCTTATCTGCATTCCTATCCTTTGACTCACTGTAGGGCCAGAGGGCCAGAGGGACTCTCCAGGGTCAGTTTAAGAGATTGTCTTGTGGGACAGCTGTAGAAGACAGTGCCTAAACAAAGCCTTCCTTTTCAAGTAGTAACCATTTTGTTCAGAAAATGTGTGCTTGAAAATTAAAAAAAAAAACAATTTAAAATTGGTTCAATTACATCTCATTTTACATGTGTTTTAGGAAAAATGTTAAATCAAGAATGCCCTGCAAAAATTGAATGCTCTTGCAAAGGAACCCCCCACTTCACCTACTGTTAATAATTTCATTAGAGAAATTAACCTGTAGTCATTGCTAGGACTTCTTAAATGAGGAGTGGGGTGGTTCATATAAGGCCTAAAGGCTAGACAAGTAGAGCAGGGCTTGGCACTGGAAAAAAAAAGCCTTGTTAAATGTTAATTAATGATTAACCAACTGGAAAAACTTATGAAAGGCACAGGAAGGTGGAAAATAAATGAGAAGGCAATCGTGCTTTCAAAACTTTATTTCTGTTGTGACAGATTTTACACTGGGTCAGATTTGGGTCAGCACAAAAATAACAATTTCAACAATACCAATTTCAACCTAATGGTGTTAGGTTAACTAAGCAGTGCATTGCCATGAACATTTACAATTGGCCCCCAAATGAGATTTCTGGTTTTCAATTACTGGCCCAAGATATGGTTTCTGTAATTCTTTACACAACATTTCTAGATACACTAAACATGAGACTTCAGTTTTCTACCCTTTTATGGTGTGTGTAAGTCACCACTGAAGAGCTTCCACCCACTTTTAAATTTAAATTTACTGACTTATCATGAAGGAACTCTGTAAGTAAAGTTTTCAAGTATGGATATACTTGTCTCAATTATTTAACAAAATATTCTATTTGAGTTTATTTTTTAATTTGTAGAATTTAGAATAAGTCAAAATATTAAGAAGCCTATGCATATGCTATTTATGCTTTCTTGTTTATTATTCAAAAAGCTTACATAAAAACTTAAACAAAAGTCTTTGCTCATCACTAACAATGAGGATGTCAGAACTGGGCAAGTTTTGTTTTTTGTTTTTTTGTTTTTTTGTCAAAAAAATGTCACTTTAATGGAAGTGAGCTGGTCCATTGTCTGAAAGCTGCAGGATGCCCCAGTGGTGGCAACTATGTCTTTTTTCCCTTGCCAGTGCCTCTAAAGTGCAATTTTATTTAAATATTCATATTTTTGCTTATAGAGTATCATTTCAATATTATTCATTTTTTTATTTTTTATTTTTAAAATTACAGTTTACATTCAGTATTATATTGCATTAGTTTTGGGTGTACAGCATTGTAGTTGGACAATCATATTTACACAGTTCCCCCCTCCCATTATTTCCAGTACCCATCTGGTACCACACATAGTTATCACAATATTACTGACTATATTCCCTACATTGTGCTCTATATCCCCATGATTATTTGCTAACTACCAATCTCTACTTCTAAATTTCTTCACCTTTCTCAGCTAGTCTCCCAAACCTCCTCCCCTCCAGCAACCATCAGTCTGTTCTCTGTGTCTGTGAGTCTCGTTCTGTTTTATTTGTTCATTCATATTGTTCATTAGATTCTACATATAAGTGAAATCATATAACTGTCTTTCTGTGCCTTATTTCATTCAGCATAATGTCCTCTAGGTACATTCCTGCTGTTGCAAATGGAAAGCCTTTAATCTTTGTGGCCAAGTAATATTCCATTCTATATATGTACAACACATTTTTTATCCACTCATTTGTTGATGGACCCTAGTGTTGCTTCCATAACTTGTGTATTGTAAATAATGCTTCAATGAACATAGGAGAGTATTCTATTGGGTTTTGAATTAGTGTTCTAATTCTTTCAAAACCCAATTTCGAATTGGGTTTCTCCAGATAAACATAGAAGTGGAATTGCTGGGTCATAGGCAGTTCCATTTTTAATTTTTGGAAGACCCTCCATACAATTTCCAACAATGACTGCACCAATCTTCATTCCCATTAACAGTGCAAAAGGTTTCCATTTTCTCCACATTCTCACCAACACTTGCTGTTTGTTGATTCATTGATGATAGCCATTCTGACAGGTATGTGGTGATACCTCATTATGGTTTTAATTTGCATTTCTCTGATGATTAGTGATGCTGAGCATCCTTTCATATGTGTATTGGCCATCTGTAGGTTCTCTTTGGAGAAGTATCTCTTCAGGTCCTCTACCTAGAGACACCTTCAGTGTCTCTTCAGTTGGGTCATTTGTTTTATGTTGTTGACTTGTCTGAATTCTTTATAAATTTTGAATATTAACACTTCTTAAGATGTATCATTGGCAAATATCTTCTTCCATTCAGAGGATTGCCTTTATGTTTTATTCATGGTTTTTCCCTACTGTGCAAAACTTTTTAGTTAGATGTACTTCCACTTGTTTATTTATTTATTTTTGTTTCCCTTGCCTGAGGAGATATGCCAGAAAAAAATATCACTAAGAGAAGTGTCTGGAGATTTGCCTATATGTTCTTCTAGGAGTTTTATGATTTTGAGTCTTACTTTTAAGTCTTTAATGTATATTGAAATTATTCTTGTATATGTTATAAGCAGTTTGTATAGTTTCATTTTTTTACATGCATGTATCTGTCCAATTTTCCCAACACCATTTATTGAATAGACTGTTTCTACTCCACTGTATTTTAATGCTTCCTTTGTCAAATATTAAATGACCTTAGGGGTGTGGGTTTGTTTCTAGGCTCCGATTCTGTTCCATTGATCCGTATGTCTGTTTTTATGCTAGTACCACACTGTTTTGATTACTATAGCTTCACAGTATAATTCAATATACAGGTAGTGTGATACTTCCAACTTTGCTCTCTTTCTCAAGATTGCTGCAGCTATTTGACATTTTCTTAGTTCCATATAAATTTTGGATTATTTGTTCCAGTTCTGTGAAATACACCATTGGAATTTTTATAGGAATTGCATTAACTGCATTGAATCTAAAGATTGTTTTGGGGTAGTATGGACATTTTAGCAGTGTTAATTCTTCCTATCCATGAGCATTGTATATGCTTCCATTTATTTGTACCTTCTTCAGTTTCTTTTTTCAGTGTCTTTTAATTTTCCATGAACAGGTCTTTTACCTCCTTGGTTAAATCTATTCCTAGATTTTTTTTCATGCACTTGTAAATGAGATTGTTTTCTTAGTTTGCATTTCTGATAATTCATTATGCATATATAAAAATGCAACCAATTTCTGGATATTTATTTTGTATCCAACTATGTTACTAAGGTCATTAATAATTTCTGTTAGTTTTTTGGTGGAATCTTTATGGTTCTCTATATACGATGTCATATCATCTAAAAATAATGACAGTTTTACTACTTCCTTTCCACTTTGGATGTTTTTTATTTCTTTTTCTTATCTGATTGTTGTGGTTTGTACTTATAGAACTATGTTGAATATGAGTAGTAAAAGTGGACAACCCTGTTTTGTTCCTGATGCTAAAGGAAATGCTTTTAGTTTTCCCCATTCACTTGGATGTTAGCTGTGGGGTTGTCATGTATGGCCTTTAATATGTTGAGATATGGTCCCTCTATTCCCACTTTGCTGAGAGGTTTTTTTTGTCATAAATTGGTACTGGATTTTGTCAAATGCTTTTTCTGCATCTAATGATATGATCATATGGTTTTTAAAAGAAGGTTGCATTTATTTACTTTTAGAGAGAGGGGAAGGGAGGGAGAAAAAGAGGGAAAGCAACATCAATGTGCAAGAGAAACATTGATAATTGCCTCTCACACAACCCCCAACCAGTGACCTGGCCTGCAACCCAGGCATATGGCCTGACCAGGAATCAAACTGGCAACCTTTCAGTTTAAGAGAAAACACTCAACTCACTGATCCAAACCAGTCAGGGCTGACCATATGTTTTTTACCTTCATTTTGTTTATGTGATGTATCACATTGATTTGCAGATATTATACCAGCCTTGCATCCCAGGAATAAATCATATACCACTTGATCATAGCATATGGTCTTTATTGTACTGCTAGATTCTGCTTGCTAATATTTTGTTGAGAATTTTTGCATCTATGTTCATTATGGATATTGTCCTAAAATATTTTTTCTTTGTACTGTTTTTGGAATCAGGGTAATGTTAGCCTCATAAAATGAGCTTGGGAGTGTTCCCTACACTAGAGTTTTGTGGAATATTTTCCACAAAATAAATAAAACGATAGATATTATTTTTTTGAATATTTGTTAAAATTTACCTGTGTAGCCACCTGGTGTAGGACTTGTGTTTGCAGGGAGTTTTTTCCATTGTCACTTCAATTCCATGTGTAGTACTCTGTTTAGATTTTTTGTTTCTTTTTTTATTTACCTTTATTTATTTATTTACTTTTAAGTATTTTTACTGATTATGCTATTACAGTTTTCTCCATTTTCCCGCCCTTTTATCTCCCATCTGCCCTGTTCCCCCAAGCCTCCAGGATCCCCTCCTTAGTTCATGTCCATGGGCTGTACATATAAGTTCTTTGAGTCCTCCATTTCCTATACCATTTTTTGTCTCTCCCCATCTGTTTTATGCCTACTAATTATGCTTCTTCTTCCCTGTACCTTTTCCCCACTATTCCTCCCTTCCCCCTCCCCACTGAACTCCCTCCATGTGATGTCCATGTCTCTGATTCTGTTCCTGTTGTTTGCTTAGTTTTTGTTTTCATTGTTCTTCTTTTCTTTTAGGTTCATTTGTTGCTGGTTGTGAGTTTGTTGTCATTTTACTGTTCATATTTTTGATCTTCCAATTTTAAGATAAGTCCCTTTAACATTTCATATAATAAGGGCTTGGTGATGTTGAACTCCTTTAACTTGACCTTATCTGGGAAGCACTTTATCTGCCCTTCCATCCTAAATGAAAGTGTTGCTAGATAGAGTAATCTTGGATGTAGGTCCTTGCCTTTCATGACTTGGAATACTTCTTTCTAGCCCCTTCTTGCCTGCAAGATTTCTTTTGAGAAATCAGCTGATAGCCTTATGGGCGCTCCTTTGTAGGTAACTCTCTCCTTTCCTCTTCCTTCTTTTAGGATTCTCTCTTGATCTTTAATCTTGGGTAACTTAATGATGATGTGCCTTGGTGGGTTCCTCTTTTGGTCCAACTTCTTTGGGATTCTCTGTTCTTTCTGGGCTTCCTGGAAGTCTATTTCCTTTGCCAGATTGGGAAAGTTGTTTTTTTTTTTTTTTCATTATTTGTTCATGTAAGTTTTCAATTTCTTGCTGTTGTTCTTCTCCTTCTAGCAGCCCTATAATTTGGATATTGGAATGTTTCAGGTTGTCCCAGAGGTTTGTAAAACGCTCTTCACTTTTTTGAATTCTTGTTTCTTCATTCTGTTCTGGTTAGATGTTTATTTTTTCCTTTTGTTCCAAATCATTACTTTAAGTCCTGGTTTCCTTCCCATCACTGTTGGTTACCTGAATATTATGTTTTATTTCATTTTGGGTATCTTGCATTTGTTTTTTCATTTTTCAACCAAGCTCAATCAGATCTGTGAGAATTTTGATTACCAGGGCTTTAAATTCTCCATCAGATATGTTGGCTATGTCCTCATTGCTTAGTTTTTTTTTTTTTTTTTCCTGAGGTTTTGCTCTGTTCTTTCATTTGGGCCATTTTTCTTTGTCTTGGTGCAGCTCATAAGTTGTAAGGAGGTGGGGCCTTAGATATGCACTAGGACAGGGCAACCCTCTTTGCTGTGCTGCAGCTGTGCCTGTGGGGGAGGGGCCAGAGTGGGAACAGTACAGCTTGCCTACTCATTTCTAGCCCACTTTCCAACGTACTCTCATGTGAGACTGGGAGTTTCTCCCACCAGCAACTGCTATGGTCCACAGTCAACTCTGAATCTCAGTTTCCCCTTAAGTCAGCCCCACCCACATGGTCCTCCATCTCCCCTTTATCTGAGCCAGGCCTTGCAGTTTGCCACCTTGGTTATTCTTTGATTTATTCTTTAATTCCTTGGTTGTTGGAGTTCCATGCAGTTTGATTTTCTGGCACTTCTGGTTGTTTATCGATTTTAGATTGGTTGTTATCCTCCTTTTGGTTGTGCTAGGAAGTGAAGGGTTTCTACCTACACCTCTATCGTGGCCAGAACTCCTGCTTCATTTCCTCCAGACTCACTCCCTCTGAGCTCTAGCAGTGGAGTAACAGAATGAATGGCCTTCTGTTTCTTTTTTATTCAGTTTTGGAAGATTTTATGTTTTCAGGAACTTATCTGTTTCTTTCAGATTGTTCAATTTGTTGGCATATACTTGTTTGTAATATTTTCTAATAATCCTTTGTATTTCTGTGGTGTCTTCTGAGATTTCTTCTCTTCTGTTCTTCATTTTATTTACTTGGGTCCTGTCTCTTTTTTTTCTTATTGAGCCTGGTCAAAGGTTTATAAATCTTTATCTTTTTAGAGAACAAGACCTTTGTTACATTTATCTTTTATATTGCTTTTTAGACTCTATTTTCTTTATTTCCAATTTAATTTTTATTATTTTCTTTCTTCTACTCACTTTGGGTTTTGTTTGTTGTTCTTTTTCAAGTTCCTTCAAGTGTAAAGTTAGATTATTTATCTGAGATTTTTCTTGTTTCTTGAGATAGGCTTGTAATGCTATGAATTTCCCTCTTCGGACTGCTTTCCCAGTGTCCCATAGATTTTGGATTGTTGTTTTCCCATTTTCATTTGTCTTGGGGTATCTTTTGATTTCTCCCTTGATCTCACTGTTAAGCATTCACTGTTTAGTAACATGTTATTTAGCTTCCATGTGTTTTTCTGTTTTACAGTTCTTGTTTTTGTAATTGATTTGTAGTTTCATACCATTGTGGTCAGAGAAGATGCTTGATTATGATTTCAGTATTCTTAACTTTATTGAGACTTGCCTTGTGTCCCAACATATGGTCTATCCTAGAAAATGTTCCATATACACTTGAAAAACTGTATACTCTGCTCCTCTGGGATGAAATGCTATGAAGATATCAATTAAATCTATCTGATCTAGTGTGCCATTTAAGGCCACTGTCTCCTTCTTGATTTTCTGTCTGGAAGATCTATCCATTAATGTCAATGGGATCTGAAAAGCCCCTACTATGACTGTATTACTGTCAATCTCTCCCTCTATATCCATCAGGATTTGCTTGATATAATTAGGTGCTCCGATGTTGGGTTCATAAATGTTTACAAGGGTTATATCCTCTTGTTGGAATGATCTCTTTATCATTGCATAGTGTTCTTCTTTGTGTCTTAATATAGCCTTTGTTTTAAAGTCTATTTTGTTTGATATAGGTATTGGTACCCCAGATTTTTTTCATTCACACTTGTATGAAATATCTTTTTCCATCTCTTTACTTTTAATCTGTGTTGGTCTTTCATTCAGTGTGGGTCTCTTATTGACAGTATATATATGGGTCTTGTTTACTTATCCATTCAGCTATCCTATATCTTTTTTTCCTTACCCATGTTTATTGATTTTTTAGACAGTGGAAAGGAGTGAGAGAGAGAGAAACATGGATGTGAGAGAAAAACATTGATTGGTTCCCTCTTGCACACACCCCAACTAGGGATCGAATCCACAACCCAGGCATGTGCCCTGACCAGGAATCGATCCTGCGACCTTTTGGTTTATGGGAAGACTCCCCGAACCATCTGAGTCACACCAGCCAGGGCATACCCTATGTCTTTTGATTGGAGCACTTACGTTATTTATATTTAAGGTGATTATTGAGAGTTATGTATTTATTGCAATATTATTCTTTATAACTATGTTCCTCTTTTTGTTTCTTCTCCTTAAAGAAGACACTTTAACATTTCCTGTAATACTATTTTGATAATGAAATCTTATGTTTTTCTTGACTGGGAAGCTCTTTATCTGACCTTTGATTTTAAATGACAGCTTTGCTGAGTAGAGTAATCTTGGTTGTAGGTCCTTGCTTTTCATCAGTTTGAATATTTTGTGCCAATACCTTTTAGCCTGAAATGTTTCTGTTGAGAAATAAGCTGATGGTCTTATGGGACCTCTTTTGTAGGTCACTAGTCACTATGTTTCTCTTGTTCCTTTTAAGATTCTCTCTTTGTCTTTAACCTTTCACGTTTTAATTATGATGTGTCTTGTGTGGGCTCTGTTTTGTTTTATCTTGTTTGGGACTCCCTGTGCTTCCTGTACTTGTGTGCACCTTTTTCTTCACAGGAAAGACATTGGTCATTATTTCTTCTAATAGGTTCTCAATCCTTTGCCCTCTCTCTTTTTCTTCTGATATTCCCATGATGTGGATATTATTACATTCCATGTGGTCCCAGAAATGAGACCACATGAAACTATTCTCATTTTCTAAATTCTGTTGTCTTTTTGCTTCTCTGATTGGGTATTTTCTGCTACCTTGTCTTCCAAGTCACTGATTCAACACTCTGCTTTATCTAACTTGCTGTTTTTTTCTTCTAGTATATACTTTATTTCAGATAACATAGTCTCCATTCTTGACTTTTTTTATGGTTTCTATATGTCCTTTTTATGCTTTTGAAGTTCTAAGTTTGTTGAGCATTCTTATAACCATTGCTTTGAACTGTATATGTGGTAGATTGCTTGCCTCCATTTCATTTAGTTCTTTTTCTGGATATTTCTTTTTTTCTTTCATTTGGGCCATGTTTCTTTGTCTCTCCATTTTGGCTAGCCCTCTGTGTTTGTTTCTATGTGTTATGTAGAGCTGGTACATCTCCCAGTATTACTGCAGTAGCCTTATGTAAGGTATCTTGTGGGACTCAGTGGTGCAGTCTCCTTGGTCACCAAACTGGTACAGCTGGCATGTCTGTTGTGTGGCTTATGTGGGCCCTGCTGTTTCAATTGAGTCTTTTTTTAAATTTATTGATTTGAGGGGTGGGGGGGGAGAGAGAGAGATTTGTTGTGCCATTTATTTATGCCTTCATTGGCTGATTCTTGTATGTTCCCTGACCAGGGATTGAACCTGCAACCTTGACGTATTCAGATGACACTCCAACCAACTGAGTTACCTGGTGAGGGCTATAATTGAGTCTTCATTGCTATTGGTCTGTCTGTACAGGGATTCAACTCTCAGGCTGGCTCAAGGTGAATATTAACCTCAATCACAGTGTAGGAGCTGCTGTGCAAGTGCTGACCGCATGAAGCAGAACTTGCCTTAGCAAAGTCTGGTGCCTGCTGAGATTATTTTTTGGATATGCTGCTTGTGGGGTTAATTGGATCCTGTTCTGATGTTGTCTGGAGCTTGCCTCTTGCTGTATTGGTTCTGGGGCCTCTTGGGAGGGAATCTGTGCAGGTCAATGTTAGACACTGTTTGTGACTACATCTGGGCAACCTGTTCGCAACTACAAAATGATCCACAGTTTGTGGCTGCTTCTGCTGGGCCTCAGTGTGTTGGGGAAGGACCAAGCTGTGCAGTAAGGCCTGGATTCCTCCAACACTGAGCCGGGGACACAGCAGCAAAGGGTCTAAAGTACCCCAAGGTCTACCTGTACCTTCCTCCACCTGCCAACTTCCTCATATGTTCAGTTACTGAACAAGCCCTGGCAGTATGCAAGTTTTGTGAGGCAGGTTCTCAGTGAGTCACCAGGTAGGGATGAGTGATGTTCCCCAGACTGATAGAAATTTAACTCTGTGTCCATGCTGGGTCTGAGGCCACTTAGCAAAAGTACTAGAGTACACCAAGGCCTGCTGCCACCCCATTGGGTGCTTATACAGGAGGGAGGGAGCTCAGAGAATTGTCAGGGGAAGTCAGCAGCAGAGCTGACCAAGTCCAAACAGACCTATGGTTCACTGTGTGAGGGGAGGGCTCTTTGAAACTGGGGCATTTGAAGGAAAAGTGGACCCCATCCTAGAGCCACACACCTCAGTCTGTCCCAGATGCTGGCATAACCTCCTGGAGAGCCTGAGCTCAACAGGGTGGGCTGCCAAATGTTGGGAGTATGGGGCTAGTGGATCTTCCATAGCACTACTTCTCATTGCTTCAGTAGTTTCCAGCAGGTAAAAGATGCCTTAAACATGGAAGCACCTATTTGGATGCTAGGTGAGATTCCTATTTAACAAAATCAACAAATATAATGCAGGTAGAACTCTATTTTAATGATTATCATTAACATAGGCATTTTCATGTAACTAAGCTACATTTGTGCTGCTCAAAATCTAAAGGCCTTTCCAGAGATTAGCTTTTTCTCTTAAGAACCTCAGTTTCAAAGCTGTATTCAACTGCATTTTCTTTCAGATTCTTCATACCCTTTATTCAACTCACATAAGGTCATTCAAAAAGTAACCTAAAGTTGGTAGTTTTCCTATCCATACAAACAAGGCTTACACAGATTATTTTCAGAGTCCCTTCCAATTGCTTACAAGTAGGCAGATCTAATTCATCTTACCAACAACTTGCATAACACCTGGCTCATAGGAGTTCAGTACTCCTATGGTTTTTGAATTAATGGTTATTTTATGGCTCTATACTTGTAAAAACAAAAACAAACAAAAAAAAAGCTATGCATATTGGTCTCTCACAAACCCTGTGAATCAATAGCCTAAAACTTTTCATCCTTTCCTTCCATCTTCAATTTTCAATCCCATGTGTCTTTGTAAAAAATAATTTTAAATTAGTATCACAAAGTTTTGTAAACCATTTCTTCTTTCTGTACTCATCTGATGTCATAAGAGGCTCCAGTTTCCACTTTTAAGTTGTATCTCTGTCCAATCCATTTTTAAATGTTATTTATTTATTTTTAGAGGGAGGGGAAGGGAGGGAGAAAGAGAGGGAGAGAAACATCAGTGTGTGAGAGAAACATCTTTCAGTTGCTTCTCACATACCCACTGACTTGTGGACTGAACCCGCAACCAAGGCATGTGCCCTGACAGGCAACCTTTTCATTTGCAGGATGTTGCCCAACACACTAGTCAGGATTTGACTTCATTTTTACTTGTGTCTGGGTTTTAATACCATTTTTTGGAGGAAATATTCACCCTCAACCTTCATCAGAATGCAAATTCAAATACCAGTGGTGTCCTATGAGGAGGGGCTGTTAAAGATATACTGGAGACCCTTCAGAATAAAATCTAAGACTTCTGGCCAAGATGGAGGCATAGGTGGACACAATGTATCTTAACTAAAATTAAGGACAACAAAGATTTAGAAACAAGAAAACAACCAGAACTCACAGAAAATTGAACTGTATGGAAGTCCAACAACCATTCATCCAGACTGGTAAGAGGGGTGGAATCATGGCAGGAAAAAGTGGAGATGCGGACCAGGCATGCAGGCAGCAGCAGCTGGCAGATCCCTGGTGCACAGGCGGTGGCTAGCCCGGGCATGGGGTGGCAACTGTCCAGACCCAGTGAGGCCAATCAAGGCGGCTGGCTGACCAGGTGGGCCCACATTCGGCATGCAGATAATCCAGGTGAAAGGGAAGTGGCAGAAGGGACTGGAATCCAAGAGAGAGCACAGCAAGCACCATTGTTCCCTCTCGGACCCACCCCAACATACAGCATCACTACCCAGCCACTGGGCTGCCCCGCCCTGGGGAACACCTAAGGCTCCACCCCTCACTACGTAACAGCTGCAACTAGACAAAAAAAAAAAAAAAAAAAAAAAAAAAAAAAAAAAAAAAAAAAAAAAAAAAAAAAAAAAAAAAAAAAAAAAAAAAAGGAAACAAAAATGGCTCAAACTGGAGAACAAATCAAAGCCCCAGAACCAATTCATCTAAGCGACCAAGAGATAGCCAACCTATTAGATGCACAGCTCAAAGCCCTGGTGATCAGTATGCTTACAGAATTGGTTGATTTTGCTCACAAATTAGATGAAAAAAATGAAGTCTACAATAAGTGAAATGAAGGAAAACGCACAGGGAACCAATAAAGATGGGAGGAAAACTGGGACTCAAATCAATGGAGTGGACGAGAAGGAAGAAAGAAACATCCAATCAGAAAACAATGAAGCAACAAGAATTCAAAAAAATGAGGAGAGGCTTAAGAACCTCCAGGACATCTTTAAACATCCCAACATCCAAATTATAGGGGTACCAGGAGGGGAAGAGGAAGAGCAACAAGTGGAAAACTGATTTGAACAAATAATAAAGGAGAACTTCCCCAATCTGGCAAAGGAAATCGACATCCAGGAGGTCCAGGAAGCTCAGAGAGTCCCAAAGAGGTTGGACCCAAGGAGGAACACACCAAGGCACATCATCATTACATTAGCCAAAATTAAAATGAAGGAGAGAATTCTAGAAGCAGCAAGGGATAAGGAGACAGTCACCTACAAAGGAGTTCCCTTCAGACTGTCAGCTGATTTCTCAAAAGAGACCTTACAGGCAAGAAGAGGCTGGAAACAGGTATTCCAAGTCATGAAAGTCAAGGACCTACATCCAAGATTGCTCTATCCAGAAAAGCTGTCATTTAGAATGGAAGGGCAGATAAAGTGGTTCTCAGATAAGGTCAAGTTAAAGGAGTTCATCATCACCAAGCCCTTATTATATGAAATGTTAAAGGGACTTACCTAAGAAAAAGAACATAAAAATATGAACAGTAAAAAGATAGCAAACTCACAGGTATTAACAACCACACCTAAAACAAAAGCAAACTAAGCAAACAGCTAGAACAGGAGCAGAATTGGAGATCACATGGAGGGTTAGCAACAGGAGAATGGGAGGAGGAGAGAGGGGGAAAAGGTACAGAGAATAAGTAGCATAGACAGTAGGTACAAAATAGACAGGGGGAGGGCAAGAATAGTGTGGGAAATGTAGAAGCTAAAGAACTTATGACACATGGACATGAACTAAAGGGGGGGAATGTGGGTAGGAGGGGGTGTGCAGGGTGGAGGGGAATGATGAGGAAAAATGGGACAACTGTAATAGCATAATCAATGAAATATATTTAAAAATAAAACCTAGAGCATATTTAAGAATTCATAAGGATTATCAATAATCTCCACACCACTAATCAAGCTCCTAAAGAAACCATTATGTCTAGCCTATTATGCTTGCTTGATTCCCAAATATGTTAGGCCAGATTTTGGTGAATTTCAGAGTATCTGTTTGCGAGTGAGGGTGTACACATGTGTGTGAGAGAGAGAGAGGGAAGAAGAAGAAGACAGGGAGGGAAAAAGAGAGATAATATAGGATGAAATTTTAAAATGTTATCAATATTTGAGTTTGTATCTACTAAATATGCAAAATGTTACTTTAAAAAGACATTGACAGTGTTACAACATGGATGAACTTTAAAAACATGCTAAGGGAAAGAATTCAGTTACAAAAGACTGTATATTGTATGATTCCATTTTTATGAAATGTACAAAAAGGGAAATGCATAGAGACAAAAAGTAGATTAGTTGTTGCCTAGGTCTGGGAGCAAGGAAGAGAGCAAATTGGGAAGAAAAAGGTGAGTTACTGCTAATGGGGTTCCCTTTGGGGGTCATAAAATGCTCTAACATAGTTTGTGATGATGTTTGCACAATTCTGTAAATACATTAAAAACTATTGAATTGTACCATTTAAGCAGGTAAATTGTGTGGTATTGTGAATTATATCAATAAAGCTGGTATTTAAAAGATGGAGAGATACACAATTAGGCAGTTTAGCAGAGGAAAACCATACTTACATGGATTTGACATGTGATTGCAAAAAACACGTATAGAAAGGATCTGTATTGCAAGAGACAAACTAAACTCAGAAGTCAAAACAGCCTTGGAAGATAAAGTAATCTACATTTTGATCAGCATGATCCCTTGTTTACCATTCTGGTTGCAAGAATGGCAAAGTACTTCAATGTACCACAAAAGAGATTTAAACAAAACAGTTTAAGCAAATCAAATGAAGCCAGAAATGCAACCTGGATAGTAAAAGATGATATATTTCTTCTTTGATACTTTTAGAAAGGTTTAAGTAATCATGTCACTATATTGGTTTTAGGATGGAAACATGCTAGGTTTGAATAACTAATTGCAGTAAGAAAGATAATAGGGCATTTTGTCTAAATAACGAAGAGGTTCCTTAGAAAGTATCATGGAAGGGTTGAGGACAAGAAGTTTCATTTTGAATTAACAAAGATCTCTTTGATAACTCAGAACCAAGAATGTGCTCACTGGTTTGTCTCTTTATCAGAGCCATAGATAGAGTCACCTGAACAAAGGTGTAATGGATGTTAAGATGTCCACTTAGAGATGCACTCCCTGTCAAACATTAGGGATCATTATGGTAAAATACATCTAATTTAGTGGGTGGAATAGAGTAGGCCTATAACTAGCTAGGCTTAACTAAGCTTTAAAAAAAAACACATGTTTTTGAGGCCTCTGGAAAGGGCATCATAAGAAATGAAATCAGACTCCTAAGGAATATTCTAAATTATGAGTCAGCACACATTTTCTATAAAGAGCCAGATGGTAAACATTTTTGGTATATAATTTCTGTTGCAAAACTCAGCTCTGCTATTGTAGTTCAACATCAGCCATGGGCAGTAAGTAAGCAAATGGGCATGGTGGTATGCCAATAAAACTTTATTTATAATAATAAGCAGCAATAGGTAGGGTTTGAGGCCCACAGTTTGCTGACCCTCTCTAGATGCCCGTGCTTGCTCCAATATGGACTTTGCATCTGGATGCAGTTCTGTTTTGAAAGGGGTATTTAAGACTTGGTTCACAACTAATGATGCAAAATAGATTAAGTTAAAAATTAGCACCCTTCCCTCATTACAATCTTAGGTCATCACAATCTGTAATAGCAAGCAGCTGACAGGTGGCTCTATTCTACCTCATTTCTTTTTCACTTTTCAAATTTGAATGCAATCACAATGGCAACATTTCAACAAGGGGAATAAAATTACAACTACAGCTACCCCTTAATGAGTTCCTCCTATGTGGCAGGACTTATACTAGGAAATTTATACACAGTATCTCATTTAGGGTCAAGATTGAGGCATAAGTAAACATGGCTCACTTCCTCACACAACCACATCAAAATTACAACCAAACCATAGAACAAACACCATTCAGAGCTGTCAGAAAATGAGTCAAATGGAAGTCCAACAACTGCAGAATTAAAGAAGAAACATCCAGACTGGTAGGAGGGGTGAAGATGTAGAGACCCAGAATGGGCTGATCTGACATCCACATGTGGTAGATAAAAATTGGGAAGGATATCTCAGGAGCGAGGGGCCCCAACCTAACACCAGACCCCCCAGCTCAGAGTTTCAGTGCCACAAAGATAAGTCCCCACAACTTCTGTCTGTAAAAACCAGCGGGGATTAAGCTGGTCGAAGAAACTGCTGGATTCCCAAGCACTTTCTCTTTTTATGAATTATATTTTATTGATTACGCTATTAGAGTTGTCCCAATTTTCCCCCCTTTGCCTCCATCCACCCATTATCCCTCACTTCCTCAGGCAATCCCCGCATCATCATTCATGTCCATGGCTCATATGTATAGGTTCTTTGGCTACTCCATTTCCTATATTGTACTTTACATCCCCATGGTTGTTCTGTAAACACCTATTTCTACTTCTTAATCCCCTCACCTTTTCACCCATTCCCTCACACCCCTCAAATCTGGCAACCATCAAAACACTCTCCATATCCATGATTCCATGTCTGTTCTGCTTTCTTGCATGCTTGCTTAGTTTGTCTTTTGGATTAAATTGTTAATAGATATGTATTTACCTCCATTTTATTGTTCATAGTTATGATCTTCCTCTTTTTCTTAAATAAGCCCCTTTAGCATTTCATATTATAATGGTTTGGTGATGATGAACTCCTTTAGTTTTTTCTTGTCTGGGAAGCTCTTTACCTACCCTTCCATTCTAAATGATGCCTATACTTGTTAGAGCAATCTTGGCTGTAGGTCCCTGCTTTTCATGACTTTGAATATTTCTTGCCAGTCATTTTACCCTGAAAAGTTTCTTTTGAGAAATCAGCTGACGATCTTATGGGAATTCCCTGTAGGCAACTAACTGCTTTTCTCTCACTGCTCTGTGGGCTGGGTCCTTGCACAGCTGATCCTCCACAGAGGGCAGAAGTTGGTGGTCAGTGGTCACAGCCAGTCCTTGCAGCTAACTGGCCTGGATAAATCCTTCCCATTGACCTGCCAACAGCAATCAAGGCTCAAGTATAAGAGAAGGGTATACTCAGTCCAACGAAGGGTACACCTTGAGTACTCAGCTTGGGTGATAGAGGAGGCTGTGCCAATGGACCCTACAAGACACCTACTACATTAGGCCATGCTACCAAAGCAGGGAGTCATAGAAGCTCTACCCAATACATAGACAAACATAGGGAGGATGCCAAAATGAAGAGACAAAGAAACATGACCCAAATGAAAGAACAGATCAAAACTCCAATAAAATAAACTGAACAAAATGGAGATAAGCGATCTATCAAATGCGGAGTTCAAAACCCTGCTTATACGGATGCTCAAGGAACTTAATGAGGATCTCAACAGTATAAAAAATATTAAGTCAGAAATGAAGGATGCACTAATTGAAATAAAGAACAGTATAGATGGAATCAACAATACAGCTGATGAAGCTGAGATTCAAATCAATGATTTGTAACATGAAGAAGCAAAAAGAAAAAAGAATTTAAAAAAATGAGGTTACTGTAAGGAGCCTCTGGGACAATTTCAAGCTTACCAACAGTTGCATCATAGTGGTGTCAGGAGAAGAGGAAGAGCAAGAAATTGGAAATCTATTTGAAAAACTAGTGAAAGAAAACTCCCCTAATTTGGTGAAGGAAATAGAAAGAGAGTCCCAAAAAAAGATGTATGTAAAGAGGCCCACTCAAAGACACATCATAATTAAAATGCCAAAGTTTAAAAAGAAAGAGAAGAGAGAGAGGATGGCGGCACAGTAACAGGATGCACATCCCTCTTCCCCCTTCACACAGGTGTTAAACCGGGACATTTTTCAATGCATCACAGCAAACAGACACCAGAAACACAGAATATTTGAAAACAGATGATGAAAAATTGCAGTGGACATTGAAAAACCAGACGGTAAGGAGAGTACTCCAGCAGTGCAGAGGCCACAGCGGGGGGGCACTGAGAAACTGGGCCAGTGCTGGCCTTAAGACTCTACGGAGGGAGCTGGGGCAACCACTCCCTGATCAGCCAAACAGGGTCTCGGCAGCACCGGCATAAACCCGGTTGCTTGAAATCAAACAGAGAGGAGTTAAGATCTCATAGCCCTGGGAAGACTGAGTGTTGGAGTGTGCACTTTTGTCTATGCCCACACGCCATTGTAAACAGCTGCGCAGGGATTATTCGCACCAGCACGCCCTGAGAGACCCGGGGTGCAGTCGCTGGGTACCTCTACGGTCTCTCGGCCCAGCGCGGACACTCGTGCCAGCAGGGAGCAGCAATATGGTCTCCCAGCGCCATCATGCCATTGCGCCATCACGCCATTGGAGACCTAAGTGGGCTGCTGGGAGATCTTAGACACTGGTGTGCAACCTGCATAGGGGTCAGGCCATATTCGTGGGACAGTTGGCACCTGTGCAAGGAAGACTCAGGGAACATCAGTGCTTGCGGGCCCGCGACCACAGTTGGTGCCTGGGACCCTGTGCAGAGAGTCTTGGGATACCTCTGAGAACAGTAGGCTAGAGAAAACTGAGTGCTGAACAAGGAAAAAAAACAATACAGTCATCCCTCGGCCACTGCAGTCATCAAGGCCAAAAAAAACCAGCTTGGCAAGATTGATAACAGCAAGAATTAGTGGTTTTGGTGTTTTTCAGTTTTTTGATTTTTTGTGGGTTTTTTTCTTTTTCTCTTTTCTCATTCTTTTGATATTTTTACCCCTCAACTCCTTTTTGCTTCTCATTACTTCTTTCTTGTTTTACTCCCTCCTCCTTTCTTTCCAAGCTTATCTCTTCTTCCTGTCTTTTTTCTTTTTTCTTTTTCATTCTAATTTTCTTTATTCTCTCTTCATTTTTATTTCCTTTTCCTTCTTTTCTTTTTTTCCTTTCCTTCTCTTTTCTCTTTTTAAACACATACGAGTGAGACAAAAACAAAACAAAACAAAATGAAACAAAACAAAACAAAAAACCCTGTAACTGTGGAAAGACCAGAGTTCGCCCCAAAGAGAGGGCATTTCAACAGCTGAGACACTGGAAGAAGTGAACACCAGGATACCTGAAGGAGATAGCACCACTGAATTTCACAGGCATTCTACCACAGAAGTTCACACCATAAACCCAGGGAACCAGAACAAATCAATTTAAGAAGCTGAGGCTAACAAGAAGAGTCTCACAAACAATGGGAAGACAAAGAAACAATCCCCAAACGAAAGAAAAGGAGGAAGCCCCAGAAAGAAGAGTAAATGAAATGGAGGCAACTCAACTATCAGATTTTGAGTTCAAAGCAATGGTAGTCAGGAAGCTCGAAGAGCTTTCAATGAGCTACCAAAAACTACAGGGAAGCTATGAGGAACTCACTGCAAACTATATCAACATGAAAAAGGAAATGGAAACTATCAACAAGGGCCAAAAGGAAATGAAAAATACAATTTCTGAACTGAAGAACACAGTGAAAGGAATGAAAAGCAGAATCAATGAAGTGGAAGATCGGATCAGCGAGTTGGAGGACAAAGTAGAAAAAAACAGCCAGAAGGAGCAAGAAAAGGAAAAGAGGTTTAGAAAGAATGAAGAGGGATTAAGAGAAATGCAAGACAGTATGAAATATAATAATATCCGTATAATAGGGATACCAGAGGGAGAAGAAGAAAAGCAAGGGATAGAAAACCTATTTGAAAAAGTAACGATGGAAAAC
This sequence comes from Anoura caudifer, assembly GCA_004027475.1. NCBI lineage: Eukaryota > Metazoa > Chordata > Mammalia > Chiroptera > Phyllostomidae > Anoura > Anoura caudifer. The sequence continues at coordinate 189 of PVKU01008110.1, read as the reverse complement.
TTCCCTAATTTGATGAGAGAAAAAGTCACACAAATCCAGGAAACACAGAGAGTCCCAATCAAGAGGAACCCAAAGAGGCCCACTTCAAGACACATCATAATTAAAATGGCAAAATTCCAAGACAAAGAGAGAATCTTAAAGGCAGCAAGGGAGAAAAAGGAAGTAACATACAAGGGAGCCCCGATTAGG